>PVIH01007184.1:0-103068 GCA_004025045.1 Sigmodon hispidus
AGAATTTAGATCCCAAAACCTTGAATAACCCTATCAAAAAATGGGGTTCAGATCTAAAAAGGGAATTCTCAGCAGAGGAACTACGAATGGCTGAAAGGCACCTGAAAAAGTGCTCTTCATCTTTAGCCATCAGAGAAATGCAAATCAAAACAACTCTGAGATACCACCTAACACCTGTTAGATTGGCTAAGATAAAAGGTACAGATGACAGCCTATGCTGGAGAGGATGCAGAGCAAGGGGAACACTCCTCCATTGTTGGTGGGAGTGTAAGCTTGTACAGCCACTTTGGAATACAATATGGAGGATTCTCAGAAAATTGAGAATCAATCTCCCCAAGGACCCAGCAATACCACTTCTGGGTGTATACCCTAAAGATGCACATTCACACTCCAAAGGTATTAGCTCAACTATGTTCATAGCAGCATTATTTGTAATAGCAAGAACCTGGAAACAAACTAGATGTCCCTCAACTGAAGAATGGATTAACAAACTGTGTTACATCTACACAATGGAATACTACTCAGCAGTAAGAAAAAATGATATCCTAAAATTCACAGGCAAATGGATGGATTTGGAGAATATCCTCCTGAGCGAAGTATCACAAACTCAGACAGATAAGCAGGGGATGTACTCACTCACTAGTGGTCTCTAAACAAACAAACAAGAAAAAAAGCCAAACATGTCCAAGAAGCAAACCACAACCACTGTACAGCTTGGGATCAGAAACACCCTGGACTGACCCTTCAAACCCCAGTCCATCTATTGGAACACCTGACTCACTCTTGAGGGAGGGGGGACTAAACTGGATTTGGCCGGGAGTGAAGACTGATCCAAGCATTATTGGGCCAGTGTGACCATAGGACTGTCTGCTCCCTGCCAAGGGAGTGGTTGGGGAGTTGCAGAGAAGAAAAATGATCATATGTGGTGGGAGTGGGAAGAGACCTTCAATAAGGATATAAAGGGATGGAAAAAAAATTCAGAGGGAAAGCTGAACACAAAGAAAATATATGTGTAGTAATCTTATTTGCATTTCCACCCTTGATAAGCCATACTTATGATTATTATCCTCTGTATAGTTATTGTTAACTCTTCGGCATTTTTAAATTCTTTTTACTGTTTTTTTGATAAATACAAAATAAAGAAGGAAAAAAAAAACAAAAAAACCAAAAAACAAAAAAAAAAGTTGTGTGCCACTGTGCCCAGCTATTACAGTTTTTATTTTTTAAATACCCAGAGGTACTTTTTTATATTATAGCCAGGCTTCCACACCCACATCTCCTTGAATAAGTGAATACAGAGTCTTTGACAATGTTGTCTCTTTAGCAAATCATATTCCCTATAACTGAAACCAGCACTTTTTTATATCTGTTCAGGAGACATCTGAATGCATACTAGCTGAGGAGACAATGTCCATATACAGCCTTACTTGACTTCAGGGCTTCAAGGATGTGTCAGTTTGATTTTAAGGAGGCATGGGAATCAGTATGTATGCATTCTAACTGTCATTGCCTTATACAAAACACTGAACCTATTTAAAGGTACTTGGGAAAGGTTCAACCAGTGTGAGCCCTAATTGTCCTTGGGGAAAATCTGCTCATTAACACTCCTTTCATTGATTTTCTTTCTTCCTCCCCCACTGCCTTTCAATACAGGGTTTCTCTGTATAACCTTGGCTGTTCTTGAGCTATGTAGACTAGACTGGCCTCAAACTCAGAGATTCCCCTGCTGTTGCCTCTTGAATGCTGTCACTAAAGATGTATACTACCATTGCCTAGCTAACTCCCTTACTTTTGTTTTTCAGGGACCCATCTCAAACTATCTTGCATACTATCCAAGCTCTCACTATAGGGTTGGAGAAATTTTGCCTTTGATTGTTCTTTTAATGAAGCAACACACAATGGTTTATGTGTCCACCTTATTCACAGCACATCTCAACAGTAAAGAATTGAATGATTGACCAAAGGACTCTTCTTATTCAGCAATGGTTCTTCATACAAGACATTTCTAGGTTTGTTTCCACTGAGTTTTGCAACACATTAAGAAGTCAACATATTGATCCTATTCATGAGTGGTGGTATTGAGACTTGAATTATAGGACTCTGCCACAAATTCTAAGAGTATTTCAGAGAATATTATTCCACACTATATCATGGTAGAAGGCATGACCTAGAAATGTGAAGATCCAAATGAATGTTTTACTTTCATTAATAAAATCATGCCTATGAGATCATGTAAGAAAATATTACCCAATTCATTAGAATAGTGACTATACAATAATTATTGTCCTTAATTTTGAGGAATAGAAAGAAGCTAAGGAATTCTCATTAATAAACTATCTAGACCTGGAATTGCCAAGGTCTACTTTCAGGGAGCAATTACACTGTAAATAAAGTCAACAGTGATCAAGGAAGACACAACATCAGCATCAAGCCTCCACATATATGTTCACACATATATTTGTATCCCTATACACACATAAATACATATACATCACACACACACGTGCATGCACACATACACACTGGGAAAGGATTTCAGTAAAGAGATAATGAGTCATTTCAAGCACTGACAGTGGCCTTTTCTCAACTGTAAATGTTTATTCCCTTATAATGTCTGTTTGTCTTCAAGATACTTTATCAGTCTTTGTCCATCACATCAGATCTCACTTATATTTCTTGGTCTTTTTCATTATCCTAAATATGTTCCTGGAATCTACTGATAGTTCATTTTCCTGGTCGTAATTACATTTTTCTTTAGTCAGGTTGTTAAATTTGACTCTTTTCTTTCTGCCTACACAGCACCCATTTCCTTCTATTCAGATCCTATCCACATATCACAGTCCAATTGACTGTACAGCTTCAAACCTACCTCACTGGCAACATTCCCAAGAACACTGTGCTTTGTGAAAGACAGTATTCCCATAAAGTTATAATGGAACAAAAAAAAAATCCTATCACCTAGCCATGTCACAGCTGTCATGATGCTTTATTGCAACACATAACTCACATTTATGGTAGTGCTGAGGTAAACAAACCTAATATGCTACCAGTCAAGGAAAATTAGAGCATATTCAATTATGCATGGTACATAATATTGGATAATGATAATAAATGACTCACTGGTTTATGCATTTACTATGCTATATTTTATAATTATAGAATACTCTCTGTAGAATAAAGAAAAATGTCCTGTAAAACAGGATGTTCTCTTATGATCACAGCAGCCACAGCATATCTCATATATATCCATCCCTCTTGATTACATAAAGGGTGTGTTTTAAGTGCTGGACATTTGCCACCAAGGTTAGTAATGCCACACTTCTGAGAATGCATCTTTATATACAGTCCTCAATTTTCAGATGGCTTCCATGTGCTAAAATCTAATTTTTTGGTTTCCCTTTTCCCCATGTTCATCTATTGATACTCAAATTCTAAAGGGATAGTTTCAGTGATATTAGACATTAAGTGTTTAGGATAGTAAATATAGTTGTTGGAGTTATGAGGGTGAGGTTCTTACATTGCCATGAATACCTTGAGAAGAATAGACATAACAATTTGAATATTGTGTTCTGATTTCTGCCACAGAGTTTACAGGAGAACATGACCACATGCAAAACAGGAATCAGCTTCTCATCAGATATTGGATCTTTTTACATCTTGAACATGGTCTTAGTCTTAGAACTATGAAACCCAAGTACTCATATTGAAGTTGCCATCCTATAATGTCACTGCTGTCCCAATATTGTTACTACTGATCTTCATTTAAGTTTAAGGAAGGAAATAGGTCATAAAATTCCCAGGTTTCTTAAGTTCTTTGTAGTTTACCGAATGCAATAGAATGATGCAAACAGTCATAAACAGTCATTTACAAGCAGAGAAAGACCTATAGGTAAGGAGAATTATTATTCACAGGTCAAAAAGGCCTATTTTTCAAAGAAACATAGACAACTAGATTTACATAAAGCCACTATCTCCTGCCAAGGAGCTCACTTTTTAAAAATTGAAGGCAGGGGGCATTGTGTAATAACCATGTTATTAAGACAGAGAGATATTCTTTTTATTCTCATACCAGGATGACAAAGTAGGACTCTGTTTTCTCCTAAGGAGACCAGAAGCCAGCTCTGCTTATTATTGTGGGATCTAAGGGAAGGCAAGTGCTTAAAAAATTCCCAGTGGACTTCAATTACAATGATAATGTTCATTTTTTCTTCCATAGAAAGATTACTTGAGAAATTATTTCAAAAGTACCAGATGCTCATTGTTTGCCTAGATTGTAAGACAGTCCCATATTTCATATTTTATTGAACTTTCCATTTTTCACTGGAGTGCATTGTATGAAAGATGTTTGAAGATTTATAAAAAGAAAAGAAAAATAATGGGTTGCCATTTTAGGTTAGCAGTAGAGTGCTTGTCTAGCATGCATAAAAGGTCCTGGGTTCAATCTCTAACAGCAACACCACACAGACAGACAGACAGACAGACAGACACACACACACACACACACACACACACACTGCTTACAATGGTCTTGTGAGCACCTGATCACCTGACTCTGGCAAAGGAGTAAGCAAGCACTGTCTAGTTCGTTGAGCAAATAGGAAAGGTTCCTTGGAGCTGTTCAGTCTGCAGTGATCCCAGGGAGCTGATCTGGAGAGCAGTCTTGAAATAACTGGAAAGAAGCTCTGGGTTTGGGATCAGCTTCACCTGGGAAGCACAGGTGAAGAAAATGCCCCCAAGCTCAATGGGTTATTGGGCTGGAAATCCTAACAGAGAAGCACATAGAAGAGAATTAAAATCAGCAGAGATGGACTAAAGTGGAAGTAAAGATGCACCTCTGCCAGGGTTGCCAGGGAAGCATGAATTCACTTGAACCTGTCTTTGTTTAGGAAATGAGTGTTGCTGATGGTGTCTCCCTCACTTTCAGTAAAACCACCAGACAATTATGCTTCTTACAGAGAGATTCTCAGAAGATTAACTACAAGGAATGAAAGTAGCCAAATAGATGCAGACAAGATGATAGTTAAGCACCAGGTCAAACTCCCAGTCCAGCTGAAGAAAGAAAGGAGAGAGAGTACTAGCAAGGGATCAAGATCATAAGAAGAAGACCCACAGAAATGGCTGACCTGAACTATTGGGAGCTCACTGACTCTGAAATGACAGTTGGGGAAACTTCATGCAAAGGAATTAAACCCTGCGAATGTAGATGATAGTCAAGCGACATAGCAACATGGACGATTTGTGGAACCTCTTACAGTTGGACCAGAGTCTATTCTGGGTCCATAAACTGGCTTCTTACAACCCATTTCCTACAGAGGAACAATTTACTCAGCCTTGGTAATGGCAAGAGTAACTCCTTGCTACCTTAACTGAATATACCAAACAGAAGTGACTCACCTTGGTAGTCCTTGCCCTCCCTGGGGAAAGGATGGGGAGGGACAGAGTGAGGACAGGACTGGGGGGGGGGAAGGAGAACAGTAGTATGTATGGAAAAGAATCTTAAAAGAAAGAACTGTCAAAAAAAAGCAGCATAAAAATTAGAAAGACAAAGACTCTACTTCGAGAGGTTAACAATTTAAAAAGAATGGGAAAACTAATCAACAAGCTAGATTTTCAAACTCTGTGTTCCAGACACTCTGTCAGGTGTGGTGCTGACAAAGCCACTAGGGACTTGATCTGCCCTCCTTTCTGTTCTGTAAGCCATGGAATCTTTTTGGAAGGAGTTTATATGAAAGATGACCAAGTTAGTATAGAAGACAGGCAGAGTACATTTTAGAATAACAGGAGGTATTGTTGAGGATGAAGATAGACAGTGACCAAAGTGATCAATGCAAAGAAAACCACTCTCAGGGATGAAAATTGATAGTGGCCATAAAGATTGTCATGACAGCCTTTACATAGGCTTTGTACTGGTATTTAGGGTTTGTGCAACACACAAACTTCTGATAGGTATTTTTGTCTAGGTAATTGACAGGACCATTTGGATTAACTATTAAGAGAAGAACAATGATATGTCTTTGCCCTTTACTAAGCAAGCCTCTAGCTAGATATGATACTCTCATGATATTCTGAGCAGTTAGAACACCATGATTTTACTGTGGACCAGAGAATTACACAGATCTGATACTTTGACCAGTGGTCAGAATCCTACAGTTTCACTTCCTGGTTTTACAAGCCACATATTTTTATATAAAGAATCCATCTACAAACCTGATGGTGTCTGACTAGCTACCTACAAATATGCCCAGGAGATCCTATGCTGCTCAGAAGGGAGTTATATCTGGAGAGAATCTAGACGGTGAAGGGTTTAGAGGTGAACTAGTTCAGAAGCCAAACTAGGAGGCTTCAAGAGGTACAGCATTAGTTTCTTAAAGCTGAATTACAAGATGAGCTGTAAGAAACTTATAACACAAACCCTGTGAGCATAGTCCAATTATCTCAGTTCTTAGCCCTTATGTTTTTTCAATGACTGCATTCCCTGAAAAGGCACCTGTGCTTGCAAATTTTATAGCACCTTTTTACAAGAGAGGAAGCAGAGTTGGAGAACCTGAGGATTTCCTTTGTTTCTTCACTGTGAAACAGGAGTAGAGCCTAAATTCAACCAGCTAGGAACAAGCCTCTTTACTCTTGTTCCAACACACACACACACACACACAGAGAGAGAGAGAGAGAGAGAGAGAGAGAGAGAGAGAGAGAGAGAGAGAGAGAGAGAGACCAGGGCTCCTAGTATCCTGTGGGATTCCTGCATAACTCTCTTGGGCTATTTAAAATGTCATGCTCAGAACAGTGTGGGACTCCAGTTCATTTTGTTGGCCATTTGGTGGCTCTAACCCCCTTTGCCCTTATGTTCCTTTTCACAGTTGAACAAGAGGTGATGTCACCTTAGATGGGCTCAGATGTTTGATGCTCTTAGATTGCTGCCTCCAAAATTCATAGCTACTTGAGCTCCACTGACTAAGAGCTTGGGGAAAGTCAGTCACTCATGTGCTGTCCTCTGACTCCTGTGCTGAATCCCTTGCCTTGGCCTCTTCCACCACACAGGATCCCTTCCCAGCTGCTCTTAGCCTTTGTCATCACCAGTAACTCACAAAAGGTTGATTTCCATTCCATTCCTCCACACCATCACACAGCGGCTGGTTGCTTGCAATAATTTTTAGTTGCAACTGACCAGGATGTGACTATTGTTTTAATTGGTACTGAGTAACACTAAATTAAAGACGGAATCAGAGAAGACGAGGTAATGAGGAAGAGAATTGTACTTTTGTTCCAGGACATAAATTTAGACCCACTGCTATTGTACTGTAACTCTGAAAACTAAGAATTTATATTCTTTTTAAATATATATAGTGGGAAAACTTCTAGAGCAGATTGCATTTTCTAATAGTGGTTTAGTTTTTTTTTTTTCCTCTGTAGAAAAATGACAGGGCAATAAAAGAGGTCCTTGCTTTATGACACCAGAATATTTTAGATAAGACTCAGTACTGAGACTTAATTGATTTTATGCTCCTGAAGAGCAGCAGTAAAGCAGAAGTAAGGAATAAAAAGGCAGTGTTACAGCCTCAGCCAGCTTAGTCACACTCTGCAAAACAAAAAAGAAGAAAACTCACATTCTCTATGTCAGGAAAATCAACAAAGCTTTTTATGCACTGTTTATCAAATGCTCTTCTTCAAGCCAAACATTTGAAGACATTTAAAAATGAAGGAGGGTCAAAGAGACCGCTCAGTTAGTAAATCTACCTATTGCCAAGCTTTCAAACCAATCCACAGGACCCACATAATGGAAGGAGAGAGCCAAGTCCTGGAAGACACTCTCTCTTCCACAGGCACCCAGTGGCATACATGCATAAACTTGTGTGCATGTAAACACACAAACACATTCACATAATAATATAAAAGAATTAAATTTGTTTTTTTAAATGAGAGAAATTAAAAAATGTCTTTTTGGTATCTCATGTCAATTTGTGGAGTACTGTGCATAGGTTTTCATATTAGCATTATTGCTTATCAATTACATAAAAATTTCTACAAATGATTATAAATTAGAAAAAACGCTTAGGATCAAAGACTGGATTAAGCCATTCACCCAAATGAAAGTTCCCCCCCCCAAAAAAAAGAAAAAGCCTACATGGGTGACAGGAATCTATGGGAGGCAGAATTTTTTTGTCCTGCCACCTACTTCCCAAATTATGACAAGGAGGCTCATTATTTTTATGAAAGCTCAAGTGATAGCTTAGGCTTGCCCCACTGCCTCTTATAACTTACATTAATCTATTTCTATCAATTTTCTTTCTGCCTTGTGGCTTTATTTCCTGTACTCTGTACTGCCCACATGGTTCCTCTCTATCTGGCTGATTGCCCACTTCTTCCAGTGTCCTCTGTACCTGAAAAATCCTGCCTAGATATTGCTCACTAAACTTTTTATTAAACCAATCAGAATGGTACGTCATCACAGTGTAAGAAAAATATATATTCTATAAAATCCCCCTTTGTCTAAATAAAAAGAAAAGGGTTTAACTTTAACACAGTAAAGTTAAATATAATAAGAACAATTTTCAGGTAAAAATTATATTCACAATGTTTGTTCCATTTGTATTTAGATATTTAGGAGAAAATACTTTTTCATTTATTTTATGGTGACAAATTCAAAGTTCTATGTCTGATTTTTATATCTTGTAATAATTAAGGAATATTATATCCATTGATAGCTAGTCTTCAATTCCACCAAAAATCCCAGAAAGATATACTAAACAGAAAGTGTAGAGCAAGCCACTTCCAAAACTGAAAGAAATAACAGAAACAACTGGCTACATGGACAGTCACCCTAGGTTCCTCTGCAACACTGGAGCATACAGTTTTGGCCTGCAGACCTAGAATATCTAACAGACTTTTCTGTAAAGCAGGAATTTGTAAAAGACTGTCCTACCTTGTCTTAGCAATGTTTGGCAGTTGCTTTTCTTTGTCTTCTTCTGGTTCAGTTTGGACAGTATACTGTTAGCAGTTAAGACAAAAATATTTTCTTCCCCAAATGATTATATTTGCCATAAATTGAGGAAACTCTATAGGAAGGTTCTTTGATGCCTACTGTACATCAGTATAAAATATATACAGTATAAAAATTTGTCACTTGCATTGGATTAATAAAACACTGATTGGCCAGTAGCCAGGTAGGAAGTACAGGTGGGATGATCAAACTAGAATAATTCTGGAACAGATATACCAGAGAAGGTGTTGCCAGCCAGATGCAGAGGACACAAGGTGATAACAACAGACTGAGAAAAGGTACCAAGCCATGTGGCTAAAAATAGATAAGAATTATGGGTTATTTTAAGTATAAGAACTAGTTAGTAATATGCTTGAGCTACTAGCCCAGGATTTACTATAATATTAAGACTCTAAGTCAATTTTTTTGGAAAGTGTCTGCTGAGTATTTAAGAGTTGTAGTGGCACAGAAACTTTTGAATATAAATGCTCATCATCTTTTTGGAAGTAAACTGGTGCTACTAAGAGCAGACCTGTCTTATTTTCATGAAAAACATTATGTTATATTTTAAATGCCATATTCTATAGGTTTTAGAAATATTTGAAGATCATCTATCTATCTAAAATATATCTCTGTATGACCTTGAAAACATACCCAACATAATTATAAGTTTGATAGTTATAGATGACTATTAACCTGAATTTATTATCCCAAATAGCTTTCAAAGATTAAAACATTACATAACCTTTGAAAATGAGCTGAACAGGTACAATATCTTAAGTCAGAATAGAAACACACACACACACATATTTAAAGAGAGTATAATAAAAATAACCTTAAATTTGTATCAATATACATAAATCCATACCAATGTAAAATGTCTGAGAGTATTGGTTGTTTAAAAGTAGACTTTTAAAAAGGATAGATTTATCCTTTTATTTCATTATTTTCTTCCTTATTTCTTCAAAAAGAGATCCTTGGATCTAACTTTTTTATTTAATTTTTTTTCCTGGCCATGACCAATAATAACTTATAACCAACACCCATAAATGACAACTATCTATATCCCATTGAATGACCAAAAACCATTGATCTCACCTCTTGGGAATGTGGGCATCATGTTTTCTAGATGGCTTCCTGTTGTCTGACAAGGGGGTGCTTGCATCTTTAGGAGACCCTGGGAAAATTAGGATAATGGTCTAGTCCTGGGAGAGTTAGTTGTATTATTTGTTGGTTAGTCTCTGTGCAGTGGGAAAGTTCAAGACTTATCTGAAGTCTTGGTAGAGCATTCTGTTGGATTGCACCATCTCAGTAATCAGCTTTGAGGCTGTTGTGGATGAAGAACTCTGAAGAAACTGCATCAGAGGCACTGTGAGACACTGGATCACTTCTGCCACCTGGTCCCCTTGCCCTGAAAACACACAAACTTTCAAAAGTAACATACATATCTGCTTTAACACAAGTAAGGAATGTGTGGTTTGCACAAGTCAGTTAAAAATGATTTTTTTGTTTTATGTTTGAGCAGGTAAAAGGCATCTGTCAACTCTGTAAGTCTGCTTATACTGTATAATCAAACTGTATTATAAATCTCTATTCATGCTATATGAAACAATGACACATAATAGTAAGTCATGAGAACTCTGTAGCCATCAAGATTGGTCGTGTCTCATCTTGTCTCAGAGCTTTTCCTGTAGCATGGGATCAGCTCACTTGTCCTGTAGGTTTTTTGGTTTTGTTTTGTTTTTGTTTTTGTTTTTTGTTTTTGCTTCCTCTACCATGTCTATAGCCAAGATCCTTTCCCTGTGAAATCTGATGTCTATTAATCTGGAAGGAATTCAAAGCCTTTTATTTTTTGTTTGTTTGTTTGTTTGTTTGTTTGTTTCTTGTGCAAACTGAAGCATAATCTCTCCCCCAACACAACACATTGTCTGACTTCCATTTTAAAGTTAGGACATTTTAAAAATATATAGATGGATTTGATTTAGCAGTTTTTACAATCCAATGTCTGTCAGCAGTTATTTTTTATGTACATTAGTATTTAAAAAAAATTCAAAGTTAACATAACAACATATAGGATCCAAACACTCTGTGCCATTTTTATTCTTATGTAGCTTATTTTTTTAATACTTTACTCTCTCTTTAATGACTATATTATTTTAAAACTATTTTTTTCAGTAACTATCCAGACCCATTTTTTTTTTCTTAAGCCTTTACAGATTGTTAAACACACCATAACCTTTTAGAGGTTTTTATTTGACTAAGTTTGCTTTGCTGCACATCTATAACCTTTCTGTCTTAGATCTACCATGTGGCTTAGCTCATGGCATATTGGGAGCTCAAGCATTGAGGCAGCTGCCAGGAGAGAAGTCTCTGTACCTAGGCTGACATGACAGATAGGAAGTGGTGTTTGCTTTCATTTTTGTGTGTTTAGAACATTTTTTTAAAGCCTTGTCAGATCTTATGTGGATACATGTGGCCAGGAATAGGACTCCATTTGTAATTGGACATTTTTGTCTAGACCCCAGCTCCCCAGTAATGACATAAAGACTTATTAATGATGGAAGCTTTGCTGATAGCTTAGACTTGTTTCTAACTGTTTCTTATAACTTAACCTATATCTTTTAATCTATGTTGTTTTAAGTAGCTCAGTTACCTTTACTTCATAAAGCCCAAGCTGTTTGCTTAGCATCCCTGGTGTCTCCTTGGGATGCTACACTTCTTCTCAGGATTCTCTTGCCCTCCAAATCCTGCCTACTTTTGTCCATTTAGCTTTTTAATTTAACCAATCAAAATGACACAACTTCACAGTGTACTAAAAGATTATACAAAGCAATGTTGTAACATACTTACAGGATGCTTATGGCAAAATAACATCACCAACAAAAGCTTGTAGTTTAATGACAACCTTAAATCTAATAAAGATAGGCTTCAAGCCTCACTGAGAATTATTAATTCTTCCTTCTTATTTTTTATTCAGCATTTAATCAACAAGTATGAAAAGACTCTTATCCAGTCTTCCTTCTCAGTGGTAAAAGAGATTTCTATTACTTGCTTTTTTTGGTAATTAATTAAAGTTTGTATTTTTGTGTGCATGCATGTGCACATGTATGTGTGAAATTCAAAAAATAATTTCTAAGAATTTCGTCTCTTCTTGTCTTCTTCCACCTCACTGATCCTGGAGATAGAACTCAGATCATCAGGTTTGGTAGTGTAGGTGAACAAGTCAGTCATCTCTCTAGTCCCACTGCTGCTGTTTCTAACTGACCTAGAATGTACTTTCTTTCTTTCTGGAAACTATAGTTTCTATTTTCCCCTTCATGGAAAGTACGTACTCTCTTCAACACTTTGAGTGAACAGGATCTACCTCCCAGGCCTAAGGAGCTGCAAGAGCCTGCTTTTCTATTCATCTTCTATGCTCTTTTACCTTGAATTTTAATGTAAATTATAAGTTACTGCCATGAACATAAATCTGAATACCTTGTAAGTGATGCTCTTCAATTGATGATGTAGTTTTATCTGTTACACCTGTGGCAAATCATTGGTTGGAAATGCATTGATATACCTCAATTACCTTCTGTCATTTTAGAAACTCTTTACACTGAGACACCTGGTGGTTCCCCAATGATCTCCAGTTTGTTGAGAGCTGTTTGAGCTACCATATTTTGAGCCATAAATGACAATCTTAGAGTATGCCACTCAAACCTCAAAGTATGCTTTCTACTGAATTCCTGCCACTTTCATAACATTAAGTTAAAAATGTTAAGTTGAACCATCATCATTCAGGCACCAACTATTTCAAGAAAACAATTTCTTTTTTTCTGACATCACTAAGGAGAAGTAGTGAAGCTGAGAGGCAGGCTCCCTAGTAAGAAAAACCTAGAATTAAAACAATTGGAAGGAAGGAGCACAAAGAATTCTGGAAGAGTGTCGATGGAAATCACCGCAAATGTGACATTCACTGTTCTAAGAGCTTCACTCTTTCATATATTCTTTGAAGAAGTCATATTTTTCCATTCACTAAAGGTTAAGGAGCTTTCTGAAAGCAAGCAGTGACAGAGCACTGGGATCTAAGACTATGTAGTCTGGATTCATTAGACTTCAGCCAGTTATAGGCAATGCTGTCTTTGACACAATTACTATTTTTTAATGCTCTAAAAACACTTTATTACACAAATTACATTCAGATTCTGAAAAATAGTGTTCTAACAGTATAACCATCTAAAAATAAGACATTCCGGAAACACACCAACTGAAGAGAAATTTTAAAAAAGAATTTAAATAGAGACTTTTAAAATTTCTCTTAATGCACTATATTGTTAGTGATTTAAAACAAAAATAGAAGGAGATTTAGCAGCTTTTCGTCATGTAGCACAAAGTGTCACACAATTATTTTGAGGCATGTCACACTGTAGCCCAAGATGGTTTAGAACTCACTGTGTACCCAAGGCTGGCCCTAACCCTAACCCTAACCGTAACCCAGTACCAGCTCAGAGCTCTTTTGAACCTGTGAAAGGAAGGCTTTCCCAAAATCCTTACATATCTTGTCAGAGTACTCTCCATTCTTGCCACAAACCTGTCTTCAGATCTGATCCATCTTTTAAAATTATTCTGTTTTGTTGTAGAATGTTTTCTCGGGCCTGTTTGGGCCTGGAGGTTTGTACCTGGCCCGCGGCAGTTTTTGTCCTTCAAAGAAATGAATCAGACACTTATATACTTCATACTGTTGGCCCATGTCTTAAGCACATTACTAGCTAGCTCTTTCATCTTAATTCAACCCATTTCCATTAATCTACCCACCACGTGGCTTGCAGCGCGTGGTTCACCTGGATTCCTACATGCTTCTTCTTCGGGGGACAGATGGAGACTAACTAACTCTACCCTCCTTCTGCTTGTATCTTCCTCTGATACTCCACCCACTTCTACGGTGCTCTACATAGGCCAAATCAGTTACTTTATTTACATCATATAGAGAACATTTCCACCACATTGTTTCATCTGTTAATTACCAAACTAAACCCATCAATAAGTTAATCAATTATTTTGTATAAGTACTTTGACACATGATTACATGTTCATTCTATTACTCCTAAGTCTGGAGGAATATTTGGGTAAAGAAGAAAAACAAAGGACAGAAGCAGGAGGAGAAGGAAGAAGATAAAAAAGACAGAAATACAGATAGAAATGAAAGAAAGAGAACACCTCTTATTCTATAGCCACATTTAATCAATGAAGGTAAGACCTTGAACATATCTTCAAATTTCAAAATAAATCATGAACCTGACTTGACCTACACTCTTTGCTCCTCTTCCTAATCCTTTTGCAAAAAGAGGCAATGGGTGGCTGCTTATTGCTTATTGTTTGTCATTCCAAAAGTCTCCACGTTCCAAGTAGAGAGAGGTAAAATAATATGCACGTTAGGGTTTGTACATCTCCTAGCAACTAGCCCCTCCACTGGAAAATCAAACGTTATTTTCCAATTCTATTTAACATAGAAAGTGAGATATTTTCTATGTGGTGTGTGTGTGTGTGTGTGTGTGTGTGTGAGAGAGAGAGAGAGAGAGAGAGAGAGAGAGAGAGAGAGAGAGAGGAAGAGAGAGACAGACAGAGAAAAAGAAACAAGGTCGGAGACACAGAGAGATATAGTTGACTATGTTTCCAAAATAAATAAGAAAGTGAGTACATCATACTAGTTTAACTTGGGTATCTATTTTGTTTTCAACCATCTTTCCGAACTAATTGATCTATTAACACATGTAGCCGTACTCTCAGCTTCATGGTGTAAATGTAGTAAAAAGATGCGAACAGTGAGTAAGCACAGAAACACTGTCTATGTTTGTGATAGGAAACAGCAGAATTTCCAACCTGAAATCTCTGGAACTGAGGGAGATTTCACAAGAATGTTCACGGCCCTTCTCTATTTGACAGCATAAATGATATCCTAAAATTCACAGGCAAATGGATGGATTTGGAGAATGTCCTCCTGAGCGAAGTCTCACAAACTCAGAGAGATAAGCAGGGGATGTACTCACTCACTAGTGGTCTCTAAACAAACAAACAAGAAAAAAAGCCAAACATGCCCAAGCAGCAAACCACAACCACTGAACAGCTTGGGATCAGAGACACCCTGGACTGACCCTTCAAACCCCAGTCCAACTATAGGAACACCTGACTCACTCTTGGGGAGGGGGGGAAAGAACTGGATTTGACCAGGAGTGGAGACTGATCTAAGCATTATTGGGTCAGTGGGACCATAGGACTGTCTGCTGCCTGCCCAGGGAAGGGATGGGGAGTTGTGGAGAAGAAAAATGACCTGATGTGTTGGGAGGGGGAAGAGACCTTGAATAAGGATATACAGGGAAAAAAAAATTCAGAGGGAAAGCTGAACACAAAGAAAATATATGTGTAGCAATCTTATTTGTATTTCCACCCTTGATAAGCCATGCTTATCATTCTTATCCTCTGTATAGTTATTGTTAACTCTTCCACATTTTAAATTCTTTTTACTGTGTTTTTTTTTGATAAATACAAAATAAAGAAGGAAAAAAAAAAGAAAAAAAAATTCTTTTCCAGACTTCATATTGCCTGAAAAATACTTGGAATAAATTTTTAAGAGTTGACACATGAATTGCTTTTTACAGTCTGTGTACTCTAAACTGACCCCAAAATTGATGGAGCAGGCTAAGCCTTTCTTCCATGGTACTAATCATAGATACTACCAGTACCCCAGCATTATTCAAATCCTTTTCTTAATTGGCTTGGTTACATAAATTTCCAGTCAAGCTGATCTGCAAAAGTTAAACTTTAGCCACAAACCACTTCCAACCCTAGAAAAAGGAACAATAGGCCAGAGCAATATCCACACACACATATAGCAACAATATAACCCTGGAGATACACAATAGAATTTTTCTGCTCCCGTCTTTTGAAGCTCTTCACACTTATCATCCTCCATAGAGGAACAGCTGTGATTTTGGTTTATGAAGATTATTTATAATGTGTCAAGACAGAATTTCTACAGGGTGAATTTTTCATATAGTTTTGTGGCCTGCCTATCAGGAAGGAATATATTCTTACAAGCAAAGGAAGAGGGAAACCACTGGAATGACCACTCTGTGGACATATAGAATATTTTTTATTGTACATATGTAAGAGAATAGCTAGAGGCATCCAGAAGAGTCCAGAGAAGAAATGGCTACCTTTCAGGAAAGGGCATAGCAGGAAGCAAACAGATCAGAAACACGGTTGGTTTTCAAGAGCCAAAAGAAAGCATGAGGGAAGGAAAAACCTCATGAGTTATAAAGAATGGCTTCAGGGTGAGGGGAGGGAATTTGGAGTAGTCTGGAACCTAACATAATGATGCAGAAGTAAGAGAACCAGAAGGCTTGTAAGTTTTGATATTCATAATGGGTATATGTTACTAGGGATTCAAGGAGCCTGGAGGTTAACCTGAGCTAAGTGCAGGTATATGTCAAAGGAAATGACCCTTATTTGTTTGAAAGAACCCATTTCATGGGTTTTGAGTTTCTGTGGAATGGTGACTATAGGCTTTTATTATTTTCTGGCAATTCTTAAAAATTTAGCCTGCCCTGAGCTGATTGCGACATAACTATTCTAAAAACAAATTTATGCCCCTTTCTTGGGCAACAAGAACACTGTGGACCCTAAAATGATAAATTTCTCCTCCCAGGAATCTCATTATGGGAGAAAATAGAAAACTAAAAGCAAAAGTGAGCAAATTACCTCCTCAAAAGATAGTTATACCTTGTCAAAACACCTTATGGGAGTGACCAGACTCTGGACAACAATGGGTCAATAAACTTGGACTGCTTAGCTATGCAGAACTCTTCTACTTAAACCTAACACTATACTTGGAATCTAAAGACATGCTTAGGAGGGCTGAGTCAGTGTCTCTTAATCCCTCTTCCCAATGTAGTCTACATCAACTTGCTCCTCTTTTCACTAATACTTGGATTATTAAGGGTGTGTGCTTGAATTGGCTCCACTGGAGTTTCTAGGGCCCAGGCTCTGATTATTGGGAATAGTGCTGGCCCTGGAAAGATACTGTGCTAAGTTTTTGTATACAGAGCATTCAGAAGTGTCTCATTGGAATAGTTGATGTCAAGATTCAAAAAGAAATGTCTCTCCTGCTCCTGTTGAGTATTGCCCAGGCTGTCAAAATGAACATCAACAAGACCTGATGTAATAAGAACTGCTTAGCTCCAACTAAAGCACCTAAATATTTGGGGGATGGGGGATATCTGTGTAGAGTTAAGAATAGACTTGATTCTTTCTCATCGCAAACTGTCAACACATAACCAGTTTCTTCAGTGGGTTTTATGTACACAAGTAAATGCATTTTGGGGATAGTGAATTTCTCAAACAACCATAATGATACTGTTCAGCCCTTGTCTGAGTGAAACAGCCACAGAACTTATGTGTCACAAATGTTTCATTTTTATCTTCCTTCAGTCATGAGTTTTAAACAAGAAGTTCATATTTCTTTTAAAATTGTGAATGACTTCTATAGCACTGGCCAATTACATTCTTTTGGTTGTAAGCCATTTAATCAGATTTCTAGTGCACTGGCTCCATCATATATAAGAAAAGTAATTTTTGTTCTTTTCAGTTCACTGGATGAGTAAATGCCCAATTACCTTCTAGGCCCATCACTGCTCATTGCTATTTTAGAAATTTTGGCTCCAGGCTTCACTCCAGGTTCCTGGCTATAACCTTACCCCATTTTCCAATTGCCTGACCAAAAGAAGCATCCAGGACATGATGCCAGTCTCAAGGCACAGGCTGACCACAAAACACAGGATTACAGTTTTTGTTCTCAATATGAGAGTCACAAATATGCTACCCAAAGTCATTATTTCTTTGAAACAAATACCTTCTTGCTTAGGTACATGTGACATTATACTAATTAGTCTTACATTTACAGTCTCAGTAATTAATCACAGGTCACTCATTTTGTTCTTCAGGGAATGGAGACTACCAACTATCTCTACCTGGGGACTAGGTAATTAATTAATGTAAAGTTGCTTACTTGGTCTTGTTTCTCTTCTATTCTGCAATTGAACTCAGTGAATCAACTTTAATTAGAGAGAAATATGCAGTGATTACCAGGCCATCTTAAATACCACTTTGCAAACCATCTGAGAACTAGAATAAATCATATTATTTAGTCATGCAATTTCATCTGTTATTAACCCAATTCACCCCATCTGAAGATAGACAGGGAAGGGGAAAGAGAATGTATCTGGAGAATTCAATAAAATGTTATCTAATGTCATTTGAATAGTGACATTTCTACCATAGAAAAGAAGTAAATAATTGAAAATAATTTCTCCTGACTTCTAGTGGGTGTTGTAGGCCTGGAGGTTAGAATTAACTAAGCATAAAACACATTTGTAAATTCAATGTGTCATTGTTCCAATTATCACTCTTGATATTTGATAAAGAACAATAAAGCTACAGATCCTAAGTGAAGTTAGCCTCACAGACTACTAGATTAGTGGTTCTTAACTTAAGATAATGTTGTAACTCTTTAATACAGTTCCTCATGTTGTGGTGACCCAGAACCATACAATTATTTTTGTTGCTACTTCATAACTAATTTTGCTACTGCTATGAATTATGATGTAAATATTTCTGGAAACAGAGGTTTATCAAAGGAGTCAAAAGCCACAGATTGAGAATGGCTGTAGTAAATGTTTTCAATGTTAAATCTTAACAACTTGTCTTATTAGTTATCATTTTTCATTTGTGACAAATGTATTTATTTTACTTCTCTATTATACTAAAATGAACCCAGATAACTTATAATAATTTAGGGAAAGTTTTATATACTTATTTTTTATTAATATAATAAAGATACTTAATAGGATGGAGTCTAAAAATTAAATGGGCTCAATTTGTCCTTAAGTACTCATCTTTAACATCTGTGTTTTCAAAGACATAGGAACTTAGGAGTTCCTTCCATGCAAATCTTTACCTTGTGCTTTTTGCTTTTTATGTTTTTTCAGTATCTTTCTAATAGTTTATCTTCTCACTGACCCTCTCTTCAGCTACATCTATTCTATTCTTTCAGCTCCAAATTTAAATGATTCATTTTGGTTCACTGAGAAAATCCACTTGTTGCTAAGTCTGAGGACCTGAATTAGATTCCCAGGTCCCATGTGGTGAAAGACGATGACTGAATCCGACCAGTTCACCAACTTGCTGTCTGATGCTTCTTCCCAGCCTATCTGGTGCAGCAAACTTGAATCCTAGTGTTGTGTTCTGGAGAGATGGTTCAGCAGTTAAGAGTACATATTGCTGTTGAAGAAGATCTGAGTTCTGTTCCCAGCACCCAAGTCTGTTAATTTACAATTGCCTATAATTCTAGCTCCAAGGGAATGTAGCATCTCTGACCTCTGCAGGCAACCACATTCACCTGCACAAACTCATAGAAACACATAATTAAAAATTAATGTTTGTAAAATAATAAATGCCAGTGTTCACTCGTCATTCCAATGAGGTTTCTTAAGACTTTGATGGTTTCTACCTACAAAGACGCTTCCAATTCATTTTCTCACCCTCTTGTCTTGTGCTAAAAATAGGCAAAGTTCCTGAGAAGAGCAACACCCAAAACATCAGACACATTTAGGCCATTGTTTCCCTCTGCCTAAGTTCCCATGCCTCAAGCCCTGGATGTTGAATTTTGCTGCATAAATTGGGCCCTTGCAAACATTTTCATTCTAGTCAGAACAGGGAAAAAGAATTTCTCAATATAACCCAGAAATGCAGTCTCGAAAGGTGGGAAGGAGCAAGGATTCAATTCCCAGAGGTTCAATTATTTTGACCAAGGCAATGTCTTTCAATTACAGTCTAAAATATACTAGCTACTTTATAATATTCACAGGTATATTTTGCATATTTTTGTACCTTAAAACATGAATTTCTCTTGTGTCATTTCTCCTGGGCAATGAGTGACATTTTCTGTCTCCTTGAGTCTCCTTGCTTTATGTGCCCTTTTATGTATGCCAGGGACTTCAAGGAACAAGAGGCAGGAATGGGTATATTAACTACTTTTTTTATTGGTGTGACAAATACTTGACAGATACAACTCAAGGTAGGCTTATTTTGTCTCAGAGTTTGAAGGGACAGTCTATTCTTGCAGGAAAGCCAGGATGACAGGAGAGTACAGCATCTGGCCATATTTCTTCCATAGTCATGGGACACAGAGTGATAAGTGCTGGTGTTTAGCTAGCTTTCCCTTTCTCATTCAGTAAAGGACTACAGCCCATGGAATAATGATATTCAAATTTAGGTAGCTCTTCCCAACTCTGGTAAGTCTAGATGTTCTTCACATACATATTTAAAGGTTTGTTTCCTGGGTAATCCTAGATCCTGCCACAATAATAATCAGCATCATGATGGTCACATATGAATTGTGATTCTTGGAACTGTAAAATATTAAAATTGATTATATATGAAATTTCCTTGCTTCACAAGGACATTTATTGTCTGAATTTCTATCTGTTACATACTACCCTGGCAACATTTCAAACAACTTTTATATAGAATATATATTAGAACTTCACTGGTTTCACACTTTACAATTCAATCAGGCATATATTGAAAATAAGAACTTCCTGTGGACTGAACAAGGACAGATCATTCTTTCCCACCACGATTTCCTAAAAAAAAAAAAAAAAAAAACTATATTAGGGAGTTACATGTATTAATTGTCTTGTACTTAATAGCTTAAGGTATATGCAAATACTGAAAAATATACCATTGACATAAGCATCATTAGTTTCAAAGCTATGAAAGATCTATAAGTAGCAAAGAATTACTATGCTACCTTGCAACTCAAAAGGAAACATGCAGGATTGGCATGCTGGTCAGCTTTAACTGTCAACTTGACACAACCTAGAATCACTAAGGATGAGGATTTCAATGAGGAATTATCTAGATTGTGTTGAGCTGAGGTCATGCCTTCAAAGAATTTTTTTAACTAGGTTAATTGAGGTGGGTTAGGGTTAGGGTTAGGTGGGAAAACCCTCTCTAAATATGGGTGGCAATATTTCCTGTGTTAAATTCTGAATTACATGAAAGCTGGGAAATTCAGCTGAGTGCAAGCAAGTGATAGAGTCCATATGTATCCAATTCTCCCTGCTCTTGCTTGTGGATGTGATGTAACAAGCTGTTTGACATTTCTGCCTTGATTTACTCACAAGAATGGACTGCAACCTGGAAATGTAAGATAAATAGTGATGACTACCATTGCCACCACTATAACACCCATCTCTTGCATTTGGTGTTGTTTTGTTTTATTCTTGAAAAGTTGTCTTATTACTGCAACAGAAATGAAGATAGAAGATATGGGGGTGGCTCAATGAGTTGTATACTTATCTCCCAAGTAAGAGAACCTTAGATCAAATTCCTAGGACCTTCATAAACCCAGATGTGGTAACACACATCTGTATCTTATAACTCCTATGGGCAAATGAGAGGTGGAGACAGGAGAATTCCCAGAAGTCCACTAGTTTGCTACCCAGGCTTACACAGAAGTAGATAACTGAAAAGAGACTATATTTTAAATGAGTTTAGTGTTATTTTCATATGTGTACTATGGAGGGTATGAACAACTCATGCTCATGTGAACACACAAAGATTTTAAAATGTACATACAAGTGTTCAACATTTCTCAAACTCAGGAGATCAGGAAATCTTTATTTCATAAGAAGTCTTAAAGGTGAAGCACTAAAAAAGACTTAGAAGACATTATTAATTTTTAAAATTAGCTTAGTTATTTAAAGCATATGTGTGTTATTCTGAATGAGTTTATGTTCATCCCATGTGTGGGAGAGCTTATGAAGGCAAGAATAGGGCATCTTGCAAAATGGAATTGTAGGTGGTTGTGAGCTGCCTTATAGATGCTGAGCTCACATCCCCTGCTACAATAATAACTGTTTTTAAACAGTGAGCTAACTATATAGCCCCTGGAAACATGTTCTTAAATACCATACATAATTTAAGCATGTGAAATAAATTAAACTAAAAAGTATAAAATATCAAATATACCTTAAATAGAGACTTTTGTTAGCAAAATTTAGGAAGAAAGAAATATTTATCTAAATGTAAGTGACTTTTTAGACCATTGTACTTAGACAGAATAGCAAATGAATATAATTTATGCCATTTCTTTAGCAGTAATTATATAAGACTGTTAGTTTATTTAATTTTATAATGGCCTTTGAACTATGAACTAACCTCTATGAAATAAGTGCTATACTTCCAAAACTGACAAAATTTGAACTTAAAACATGATGTGATTTTTTTCAAGATTCTAGAAGTATTAAACAAATATGTGAGTGTAATAGAAATTCCTCAATTACTGATTAAGAACATTTAAAAAAGTAAAAATGAGAAATACATCTTACAAAAGCAATCAGTAGTTACAAGACCTTAATCCTCTTCAGAAGACCTGACAATGACTCCCTCCATCTACATTAAAGGCCTCACAACTGCCTGAAACTCCATTGCAGGGGATCTGAAACCTGATTTTGGCCCACCAGAATTCCTTCCCTATATATCCCCCCACACACAAATAAGCAAATAAAAATAAGTATTTTAAGAAACAAAATTTTAGTACTCTGCATGTTCACACAAGTTTGCATCTTTTTCTCAGTCTCTTATTGTAACTGATGACAAAAAATACCAAGAAAGCTATCCATGACTTTTCCATGCTATCATGGTGTTTATGAATGACTTGATGACCTCAACAGAATCAATGATTTTAAGATGAAAGGGAAACACCAGATTCTCATAGGTCATACTCCTGGAAACAACCTGGATGCCCCTCAACTGAAGAATGGATTAACAAATTATGGTACATCTTCACAATGGAGTACTACTCAATAGTGAGAAAATATGTTATATTAAAATTTGCCAGCAAATGGATAGATATGGAGAATATCCACCTGAGTGATGTCTCACAAACCCAGGATAGGCAGGGGATGCACTCACTCATTAGTAGACTTTAAGCAAAAACATTCTTATTTCATTGAAAGATGATGGGTGAATAAAGTGATTTTAAACACATACACACAAAACAAAACAAAACAAAACTTCTGGTTTGTCTGTAGAAGGATTTTTTACCAGAATTTTGTGGTGTCCATAGTGCATTTGTGAGCATTAGCTGTGACCTACTGTGCTTTCTTCATCTGTAGCTGAGCCTAACCTGGCTTGAGAAGCTTTAGATTTTATTTTTTTGTTTCATGTATTTTAGAGAAAAGAGAAGTTTTACTACTGTATGGGTTTTTTGTTATCTATTGTGAATATTTTGCTTTTATGTAATGTTTAATACTGATTTCCAGAAAACACAATAAAAATCTAAAACAAAACAAATTCATTAAAAAATAAAAAAAATTAAAGTTAAATTATACAATGAATAAAAATTTTATAAATAAAGAAGGAAAAGTATGTAGTGATCAGTCCTAGAGTCAAAGTGCAGCTCAAAGACCAAGAGAAAGCCAGTTTGGCTTCACTGTACTGTCATCCTCAGCTGACATAATAACCCTCAAAGAAGCAAGACAAAAATGCACAAGAGAATAAAAAAAAATGGGACTACCTCTCTACAGGTAAAAAAAGATATATAAATAAAAAGCCTATGTGGGCTATGGAAAAAGAAAATATCAAAAGAAATGAGCAATCTTAGTGGTAGTAAAACATAACATAGATAAAACTTTGTTATTCCTTGTTTTAAGTGAAACTGTCATAAGTGATTTATACAAATGTTTTGAACTAATTTAAGCTTTACACCTACTAGATGGTGTAACACACTATCTGGTCTCAGATTTTTAATCTGCAACAAGCCAGGTTTTATATATAAACTGTTTTTAACACTCAGAATAAATGAATAATATACAAACATTTTTCATATGTTGCTATTGAGGTACAGAGTAGTTAAAGACATGTACAATATTAGCTGATTAATAATTCCACCCAGAATGCATGAGGCAGTGATAGCATTTTAATCAGCACACATTATTTGAGTTTAGTCTTGAGGGTTGTAGAAATGAGAACAAACAGAAACATGCCTTAAATTCAATGCCTCTTTATGTTTTCTCATTTTAAGTCCCATAAAACATTAATGGCAAGCACCTAAGCAATTATATTGTTTGTGTTATGCTTAAATAATAAATGTTATGAGATCCAGATAAAATTAATCATCATAGTAAAAGCATGTCTCAAGAGCAGAGTTTGTGGTGTTTACTGTGACAAAATTGCAACTAAATTCCCCAAAGATAATAAGCATAATTAATTTCTAACATCATTTAGTATAGGACTCACTTGAGAATGGAAAATTTGAAGTGAAAAAATAAGCTTATGACAATGAAATTATTATAGTGTTCATTCTGTTTATTTTCAAATGTATTCAGTCAACTGTTTCTTCATACCAGACTCCTCTACCAATAGGCAGATTAAGAATGAATTTAATTTTTTGATTAAGAATTCAGTCCTGGGCTATGAATTTACTTCAGTTGGTAGAGTATATGCACAGAGCCATGGCTATGATCTGCATTGTACACAAACTAAGCATGGTAGTTCATGCCTAAAATCCTAGTACTTGGAAGATGGAGGTGGGGTGTGGGAGGTGGGACCTAAATTCAAGATCATCTTGGATTACTCATAAAGTTGGAGAATAGACTGGCCTAGACACCCTGCCTCAACATAATTTAAAGAAGCAGAAAAAGGAAGAGGAGACAAAGGAGAATGATAAAAAATGGAAACAAATTTGATAACTTAACAGTTGAGTATGGCTGCTGAGAGAGGACGTAGAGTAGTGGAAAACTGGGGTTCAAGAGAATCGCTAAGGTTAATTGAGGGAAAAGGTCAACAAAAACAAAGTATTTGGAAAGACTCTATAAGGAACCCACTGTTTTTTAGGTAAGTTCAAAAATAAAAGAAATAAGTGTTAATTCATGTATTCATTACATGCCTAAATAAAACTACTTTAATCTCTAAAAAATACTGGAAATGAATTAACTTTGTGTAATTTAATTCTGCTATTGGCCCAACAAGGGTCTGGCCACAGGGAGTTTAATTATGCTCCAGTAAGTAAATAAGTAGCATGAATGGGTGGTTTTGTAAATGGGGAGATCATAAGAGTGGGCATGATTCTGCGAGGTCTGATAGCTGAATTTGATGGGGTGCATGATGTAAAAACAACAAATAATATATATATATGTATATATAAAAAAATTTTAAAAATAAAATAAAATAAAGAAACATTTTCAGGAAAAAAATACTCTCCCATTGGATTATATGGAGATTTCTCAATCAGTGTTCCCTTCTTTCAGATAATTGTAGCTTATATCAAGTTATCCCACACACAGTAGATCATGTGTGGCTGTCACCTGTTGCTTAATAAGTATGTGGGTTGTTTGGGCTATTTTTCAAATAATAATAATATCAAATGATAGTATATTCTGAGAATAAGGAAACGGCAAATACGATTTGAACACAATAAATTCAGATGGCCTTCTAAGGAGATGTAATGTGGGCAGTTGCCAGAATACAGGCGTTTCATAAGGAGAATGGATGTCTTCATTATGTAAAGCTGAATATTCAGTCATCAATAAACAAATGATAAGTGAGATATGTGAGAGAGAAGATGAGTGACAGCATGGAAATTTCCTTATTATTATCATTTGTGTATGTGTTTTAGATAATAACTTTAGATAGGTCTTGGTCTCACCTTCTACTGTGTGTAGGACAGACTATCTTTTCTTCACTTGCTGATTGGGACAGGCTATCTGTACCTCAAGCTTCTGGAATTTACCATGGTTTTTTTTTTCCTATTACTCAATAGGGGCACACTTGGACTACAGATGCTTACTTTACTGTGCCTTGCTTTTTACATGCACTGTTGGGATTCAAACTCATTTTACTGAGACTGTATGGTGAGTTCTGTATCGACTAAACCATTCCACATCTTTGCATACTATTTCTAAGAGCCTCAATAAAACTTAGTAGAAATAGAAAGCTGACTAAGTAGATTACAGTTGCCTTGATACTCTAAGGAAGAAAATCATGGTTAGTAGGTATCAAAAAAATGTGCATGGAGATATCAAACACTCAGGAAGTAAGAAAATGTTTAGGACTTAGTAACAACAAATTCATCAAAGATTATCATAATAGTTTTACACAATGGTAATCCATAAAGGCAAGTCATAGCTAAATGAAAAATTTGAGTCTAAATATTTATTTATTATGTGTACAGTGTTCTGTCTGCATGTATCTCATTACAGGTGGTCAGGAGCCACCATATGGTTGCTGGAAATTGAACTTAGGACCTCTGGAAGAGCAACCAATGCTCTTAACCTGTAAGCCATCTCTCTAGCCCGAGAAGTTTTTATCTAAAGAAAACAAAAACCATAAAAAAAACTCTGGAAATATACCTGTAGAGGGGAGGGAAACTGGGGAGATATTCAATCAGTGAGGTATATTAAATTAAAAACCACATCTAGGACTGGAGAGATGGCTTAGAGGTTAAGAGCACTCACTGGTTACTCTTCAATAAGACCTGGGTTCAATTCCCAGCAACCACATGGCAGCTCACAACTGTCTGTAACGATTTCAGGGGCTCTGGCATCCTCACACAGACATACATGCAAGCAAAACCTCAATGTACATGGCAAATAAATCTTTAAAACATACACAAACACACATCTATTTTGTGATGATTGCCCTGTTAAATTTGAACTTTCTCTTAGATTATAAAAATAAATGTTGGGTTTATATTATATATAAAATAGCAAACAAGTTGTATGGACAAATTTTAAAATGCTGCAGGGGACAACTTCTCTACCTAATATGTATGCTCAGAGCTTTGACATCAGTTGTTCTGTGTCTGCCACAGAGTTTTCAGGAATTATCTATTGAGAATTAGTAATGTAATACAAATAACTATACACATTTAAAATCCCATATTAATGGATTTGTGTGTGTATGCATTTGTGTGTATGGATGAGTTCCCATGCATGCAAGTGACCTGGGAGAAACAAAGAGGATATTAGTGTCACTGCAGCTAGAGTAGGTAATTGTGGGTCATTGGATAAATCTGTGGGATCTGCAAGTGCAGCAAGTACTCTGACATCCCGACCCATCCCTCCAACTCTTTCATTTTTTAATTGATATTTTTACATTGTCAATTTCTGTCTTTCAAATGTAAGTTCACAATTTAACCCTTAATTGATGTAGTTTATAGATTTGGCTTTTCAGAAACTAAATTTGCCATCTCAAATGCAAAATTATCAGTAATCAAGTTTTTCTTATATTATGATATACATTAAAGATCACTAAGGATAATTTTAAGCTGAGGAGTTGCTCTAGGACTTCAGTTTCCTTCAGTGACCAAGCAGGACTTTTTCTTTAATTTGGAGATATAAATTAAACTGTTAAATACTCTATTTCTTCGTCTTACCATATATTCTGTGCATTGAGCCTCTTGTGTGCACCAAGTCTTTCTCTATCTGTTTTTATGTATATAATAAAAGTCACTTAATATAATTCTTTGTAGTGTTACTCTTTATACTATAATATAGAAGAGGATTCAATTTATAGAAGGGTATATTTTCTATTTTTTCATTTTCTGTGTGCTGGTGTGCAGGCCAGAAGAAGTTATAAGAATCACTGGAACCAGAGTCATGAGTAGTTGTGAGCTGGCTGAGTTTGGTACTGATAAGTGAATTGGTGTGCTCTTGAAAACCACCAGTCATTCCACCTAATATCTATCCTGCCTTCAAAAGTCTATAATTTTATGGCATAGTTACAAAAAATTCTTCCAGCACATTGCTTCCCTTAGAATTTTATAATCATAAAGTTCAACTTATTTTATACTATTAGATTATACTATACAATCAGTATAATATATTAGACTGTGTGTCTTCTTTTTTTGTAAATATTGGTCACATGTTTTATTTCTTGGTTGTTGTTATTTGATATAAAATTATTTTTTAGTGCGTTTATGATGTGCTTATCAAATTAGAATTAAATATTTGATATAGTTTTATGATGTAGAATTGAACCTCTGTTGATTTATTATACTATAATCCTACAAAAAGAGTCTAATCATTTCTGGTGTGTGATGAAATAGTCCCAGGGGTATATGCCTGTACTATAATAACAGTCATCAAATTTGGATAGAGAAGGGAGTCTTTTAGCAAATTCTCATGGATACTAATTTTGAATCAAATTATTCATGATAATTTTATTTAAATGGGTAATTCATAGTGTTTTAAAAGTGCATGTCCATGACCATAAAATGGAAACAAAAAAAATAATTAAAATGTAAAATAAAACTATAAAGCTGTTAAAATGTAAATGTATGATATTAACAAGATGGTGACATTGTTTTTCTAAGCTTTAATTTAAATTACTATAGAAACAGACGTGTGTATTTGGTATTTCTTTAGGGAATTACTGAACTCTTTGGATTTTAAGCACGATGAGCCAGCAATTACAATATCTTTGTAGTCAAGCTGTTGTGGCACACAACTTTAATCCCAGAGGCAGAGGCAGGGAAATCTCTGTGTTTGAGATTACCCTAATCAAAAGAGCTAGTTCCAGGATAATCAGGGCTACATAGAGAAACCCTATCTTGAAAAGAAACCCCTCCAAAACAAAAGCCCCAACATTTTATTACAACTACTATTAATTTACAATGTATGATTCATTTCATCTTTTTAAAAGATTTATTTTTATTTATGGGTATGAGTGTGTGTCTCTGTATGTGCATGCATATTCCACCACCTATGTGCTGGCATTTGTGGAGGATAGAAAAAGACATCAGTTCCCCTAAACTGGAGTTACAAACAGTTGCGAGCTGTCTGCCCTGAGTGTTGAGAAGCAATCTCAAGTCCTCTTCCAGAGCAGTTAACACCTTTAATCATTGTTCTGTCTCTCCATTTATTTCATTTTAACCACTAACTTACTATTCTCTTAAGTCAATTTATCAGTGCACAGCAAAATATATTGTTGTAATAAAAACAAATTTTTTAAAAGTTATTCATTGACAAATCACTATTAAACTTTTAGGCAATTAAATGATTTTAATTGAATTTTGGTGGTTTCAAATAATAAAGTTAGGCACTATACAATTTCTAGTAGTATTTTTTTTTAATAATGACTGTAGAATTTTCATGATAGCCTTTGGGTACTTGATAGCAGTATGTATGTTTGGACAGACATATGTGAACATGTGTATCATTCTAGATAACGTAGTAAATCTACAGGGTAGGTTTATAAAATCACCACAACCACAAAAAATAAGATATAGAAATATGCTAGTACAAAAATATTGCTTTATCATTAATATCTCTTTAGCATTTATTCCATTTCTTAATATTTCTAAAATGTCTATGTTTATCTCATATGATTTCAAGACTATCGGACACATTAACTCATGTAGCTAATAATATTTTATTTACTTTCTAATAATTTCATATATGTATAGAATATATTCTGTTCAATTTATTTCTTACTTCTTTTCTTTTAACTTCTTCCAGTCAGTCCCCTTCCACTCTCAAGCCAAGCTATGACTCTTACCTTCTGACTTTCATCTCTTCCATGTTGTCCCCCAGGCTCCACAGAAAGAATGAATTTTATAACTGTTGTATTTAAGACTGTGGATTTCAGTCACTTATACTCTGCCCTCTGACCAGCTGTGGGTCTCCATATTAACTTAAACTAAAGGCAAAAGAAAGGTTCTTTTATGACAGCTAAGAGATACATTCATTATAGATATTAAAGGTAAGTATTTAGAAAGCAGTTTGAATCTGTGTCCATTTAACAAAATGAAGCACACAATATTTTAAGGATTTTTTTTCTTTCAGCAAAATATCCCTGAATTTAGTTCAAGCATTCACAGTTTATCATACTGTATTTCCTGTTTAGTGGGAGTATTCTGTGATATAGGTTATCCAGTTTATTTCGGCATTCTCCCATGGAATGTTCTTGAATTCTTTCCAAGTGTTGAGGCTTGTATAAATAAAGTGGTATAAATATTTTAATATGTTTATAGGCTTCAGCATGACCCTTAGCTTCCATTACTTCACCCACCAGTTAGATTGCTGAGTTGTGTGATAAGTGCATGCTTTATTTTATAAGACATTTCCAGAGTATTTTTCCAGAAAATATCTGCTGTCTTATATTTCTAACTAGATTATACAAAAGAGTATACAAGCTTACCAACATTTGAAATTGTCACTATTTTATAATTTTGCAGTTTAGTTTAGACTCATATAAGTCTGTCTAAACATCTTATATAGATGTCTTTAAAATGACTTTATTCTCATTTGTGTTTGTGTGTCTCTGGGTGTCTGTTTGTCATATATGTGTGGATGTCAGAAGATTACGTTGGATCCACTGCAGCTGGAGTTACATGTAGTCGTGTGTTGCACTATATTAGTGCTACTAGCCACTGAAGTAGCTACTCCAAATTGCTGAACCATCTCTCACATCATTTGTAGGTTTTGAATTCACAATCTTTTTTATCTCAAAGGCCATGGTGTATTTTTTTTCTAGTCCAGGCTGAAGATTGTTACTTTATGCTTTCTTGCATCCCAGTTTTTGTGATAAGTAAATGCAATGCATTTTTAGAAATGAGTACAGAACCAATATTCATGACTGAGGCCATATATTCTTGCCCATCATTCTTAGCTGAGTCCTTTTGTAGGCATTTACTTGCCCATAATGAGCATCATGTCCCAGTGAGGGGTCCGGGAGCAAATACAAAGTCCTGACCTCTTTGGTTTAGCGTTAGACTAAGACCATCCATTGCCGGCCAGCCTAATTTTAACAATCGTGCAAGCAGACTCATCCCAAGCCATTCAAAGGTTGTGTCAGGTGGACATTTAATACCTACCATTAAACCTATTTAAAATAATAAAATGGACACAATATTAATGCATACCTCTGAGCACTGTTGTGTATATAGATATTGCTTCCATATATCACCATTATAAATTATAATAGGAAATTTTAGAGCCATGTCCCAGACTGGCAGCTTCTGTCGTGATACTCAGAATAATAACATTTATTTTTATATGTTTTAAAAGCAAGTGCTAGACATACACATACAGAATTTTAAAAGTATATCACACGGTTTCTGCTTCAATTCCATCACCATCACCTACCTCCAACTTTTGTCAAAGACTAGGAATTTTAAGGGAGATTGCAATGAATTTTTACAAATATAGATCTACTTGGCTTCCCTCTCTGTCTCCCACCCCAAGTGCATTCATAAGACTGTGAAGTGTGGTAAAGAAGAGTTAGGAAAAACTTACAGGAAACCTGGAGGATTTTGGACAAATCTGAACAAAGAAATCAGTACCCACTTCTCACTAAGGGAATTCTGAAGGAGGAAAGCAGGCTGGATATGCTTGTCATGGTTAAGATAGGAAAGAGGCAAAAAGTAAGCATCAGGAAATCTGTAAGCATCAGGTTTGCTACTCAAAGAAGCATTTGTTTTTAGTGTAAAACACTAATCATTACAGAGACCAGCTGTACCCACTGATCAAGGTGACTTTCTACATGGTAAGATGTATGGGAAAAGGTATGGATGATGGCACTAACACAGCAAGTACTGAGAAAAAAAACCTATAAGAAGCTAGCTAAAAATTGTGTTTCTTCTTCAGGGTATTGAGCAGTGCAGAAGGTGTTTTCTGAATTAATTTCCAAAGATATAAGCCATGCTCTCATGAAAGCTGATTGTCTCTTAAGGGTGGGCAACTGCCAAATCAAGAGCCAAATTTTAATGACTATTTTTAAAATTCATTTTTTTCTCAAATCTAGTCCTGCTTGAAGCAACACTAGGAATATGGGAAAGTGGTGGAGGTTTTACAACATACTTCCAAATTCGTTGACATTTATGTTATGAATTAGTGTCATATAGAAGTTAGAGTAATGGTCAGGCTTCTCAGAGGCCCCTTGTGTAGCCTTGGGATATTATTGGTGCTTGTATTGAAAAAAAATCTATCAATATGGAGACTCAAATAAAATTTTGAGTTTTTTAAGTTAGATAGAATCATGTGATCTGATCTATAGTTCTCAAGTACTAAGTGCTTGAGACAAGAAGAGAACACACAGTATAATGTTGAAGTTCTGCCTAGTCTAGATTCACTTATTGCAGATGGTGTCTATCAGGATACAGTAGATTCCCCAGAGAGTTAAAGAAGAATCAATCCATCTTGAAAGCACCTAGCTTGAGCAAAGCTTTAGTGTGGGCCTGGTGACTAAGGGTTTTTATTTTAGAGCCTCTTTATTAAATGAAACTCTGCTTCTCTACAGCTTTTGCTTTGTGTTCAATGGCAGGACACCCAAAAACTCTTTAGGGTCAGTTTTTGGAATGGCATCTTGAATCTTCATGGCTCTGCTGACAAATAGATTATGGATTGGTTATTTCTGTGCCTAAGGCACATCCATGGATGTTTAACTATTTCAAGTTCTTGTTCTGATGTTTAGTCAACAGTGACACCATCTCCAGGCTGATTTGAGGAAGCATGCAGTAATCTTGGTTTCTAAACTCAATTTAAAGCACCTTTGATTGGAAAGGAAATGACCCATTAAACTCATCATTCCGCCAGTTTGTTTCTCATTTTTTTGGCTTTATTTCTTTCTCTGTGCTATTCATATAATAATTTTTTCCAGAGTAAAATGTTATCCTTAGGTGGCCTCTCATTATACTTTGGTTATAGTCAAACCATTAAGTTTAAAATAATAATACACTATTATTGAAATAGTTTAATATATTCTTATTCATCAATATAGATAAAATTATCATATGATTCAAAGAATTCAATACAAATATTGGACATGTTTTATTTCAATTTCAAACATAAAACTTCCTACCATATTATTATTATGCTTGTACTATTATACTTTCTAAAATGTTGATTTTGTTTTTTCAGCTATGGTATTACTAAGTATTTTGTCATATTTTTCCTTTCAAAAAAATGGTATGTCCTGTTATCTCCTATTTTACCATTCTTTATATTACCTGCAAGCAACAATATTTAGAGATTTGATATGTGAACTAAATCTTTCTCAGACATTTTCAGTACCAATATATCTTGGATTTCTTTCTCAGGTTCTTCTCTTATTTCAAGGTATTAGTGCTTAAGTTTTAATTGCTACTACTATAACTTTTTACTGTGCTCTTCGTCTTTACTAATTCATCAGTGCTGCAGCAATATAATAAAATTAAAATGTGTCTATAAGAAATTTTTGGTATATGTTCTCAGATCTGGCATAACATTTGACAGAAAAACTCTAGGGTAACTCCAAAGCATCAGGGTTGCATATCAAATTCAAGTCCTTTGGTTTTGATGGAAGCTTCTTTTTTTTCTTTAATCAATAGGTGATGGCTGGGATGTCACTTACTCTGTGTTTTTTGCTAAGTGATTGTCATTAGAAGTAATGTATAAGCAGATAAGAGTTCACTTATTAGACTCTGTCACAACCATATTCAGAGAGAATCTTCTGCTAGCCTTTTAAAAAGGAAAGGCTATATTAAAAAGATATATAAGGAGGACCATATTACTGTAGGCTGTAGATTATCCCAGGAGTCTTAGAATAATCTCCAGCTTATACCACATAAGGAGTTGGATTTCTCAATAAAGTCAGAAATTGTGATTTATCACCTGTCTTCATGAATATGGAAAAATGTTTTTCTTATTGAACCAGTAGACACAAACACAATGTATCTAGCAAGGCATCATGGGAGTCTACTAGGCCAATCCTAGTTACTTGACTAACAAAACTCTATGAAGATGAGTAAACTCATAGTGTTTCAGGTTATTGTGATTGCCTTCTTAACCCAGTTTAGTGAGATCTTTGCATTCTCTTTTTGAAGAACTTCTTTCAAACAAATGTTAGTATAGACTTGGAGATGGTGCTTTTACACTTGATGGGGTATATGGTTCTAAAAACCCTAAATAGTTTTGACCTTTCAGGATTAGTTTGCCTTATACTCAAAGCATATTATGTAGATAATTCTAATCTCCTTTCTAAAACTTGATTTACTAGAACTGCCGCATTTTGAAGGTGATGTGTCATACTCTCAGAACACCAGGATACACTGGGAAAAACTCCCTGGACAAAGTGCAGTTCTTTCAAAATTCTTAGCCAAATGGCTGCATGTTATGAAGTTATGCCCCTGTGTTTATACTGACTGAAAATTATAAAGCTAGATCCATTGTCATTTCTCCAAACTCTGCGCAATACACTAAACACTGACCCATTCAAATTATAAAATTTTCCTATATGTGTCACATATATTTTTCCCATAATGAAGGACATTCTAATTATTGTTTTCTTATAATAAAAATGTTTATCTTAGAAGAAGAGATTGTTCAAAACAATCTCTGCCCTCCCTTTATCTGTTTTCATGGGTTAATTAAAATCACACCTTCTTTTAGTTTTAAAACTAACTTGCATAAAGTCACAAATTGTATATCCAATCAATTGAAAAGTAATTCATGAACCAATCTAAGTCTTTTATTTGCTTATTATTAATCATACACTCTAACTCCTAGCCATTATTCTTGTGACCTTAGTAATTCTGTATCAGAATCTTCTTGAAGGTTCCAGAGTAACTGCTCAGCAGTTAAGAGAGCTAAGTTCAGTTTCAAGTACATTTGTCAGGTGACTCACAGCTACCTGCCATTCCAGCTCAAGGAATTCCAATGCCATCTATGGGCACCTGTTCATGTGGTGCATTTACCCCCCTCCCCACACAAACATGCACAATATTTGAAAATAGTAACAAAGATCAATCTTATAAAGTAATCTTCTTGATTCTTGATAGAGGAAAAGAATAAAATTGTCCCCCTTAATTATGCCCTGCCATTTTTTTAGATTATGCTATTTGTAAATTTTTTAAATGATAGTGATATATATACATAAATGTACATATGCATATATATTTCTTATGTGTCTGAGTGTGTGCTCATGTGCAGGTAGATACACACATAATAAAGTATGTGTATGTGGTAGTTAAAAACAAAAAGACTGTGGGATTCAGTTCTCTCTAGGGGATAGAACTCAGGCATCGGTTTTCTTGACAAGAGCCCTTACCTCATGAGTGGGGTCTCCATCCTATTTCCTTTGTCACTTTAATCTCCACAACAATGTGCTCTGGTTTTAGGGGAAAGAATTATAGGCTAGTCTATTGACAGTTACTTTTTGCTCAGTTTCTTCTATTTGTCCTATAGCTAGCTGGTCAACATCCCTTTTTAAAAAAGTTCCATTTAATCTCCTGCTGGACAATGATGCCTTCTTATCCCTCTTTCTTGTGTCTCCTCTTATGTCCCTTTCACTTTACTCCCATCTCACATTCATTTGTTTTCTTTTGAGTCTCTCCAGCACCATCTACGTACCTATGGATTTGAATCCATATATAAAAGACTGATAAGCTCATCAACACAGCAGAGGACAACTATTGCCCCTTCTGCAGAATCAATCAGTAGAAAGCATGTCAGCAATGAGGGATAGGGTCTTTTGAGGTCCCCTCACCCCCTTGATTTAAGATTTACTATTGACAGTCAGCTCCTGTGAAATTATGATTTTGGTTTTGTATTTTCCAAGAGACAGTGTTCACAGCTCTTCTCTTTACTTCTAGCCTATTTTCTTGCTTTGTGTCCTGTCTTAAGTGAGGTTCCTTGAGACTCAAGGATTTTTTTATTTTTATATTTTTATTTCTAATATGTAATTTATTTTTATCTTATTAGACAATGCAGAAATGTTCAATGTTTCCAGTGATGGTTTCAGTCCAGAGGATTTGTAAGTATGCACCTCAAAAATTCAGAGTATGAGATTGAAATTTTAAAGATTAATAATTAATAAATAATTATGTATAATCTGCACTGAGCATACAATTTTATATTAGCTATGAATGTTTTCTTTGAATGTTCTATAGGAAAAATATTCTGCCTATGTGCTATAACAATCTTTCCTACATAAGTCTTTGACTAAGACCTCAATTTTACTAGCTGAGGTTTCTTTTGGGTTAAGAATTTCACATGCTATCTCATATTTAATTAGAGATTATTTGACTAAGACATTATGTTGTTTAATTTTTATCCTTTGTTTAGACTGGGAAGTATCTAAGTGATAAGTAAAGCATAACTTTAAATGTTTTTGTGAGGGCATATCCATTGAGGATTAACTACTTGTATGAAATTCTGACTTGAATATGTATAGTATCATCTTTTTATAGAATAAAGTCTCATTTTTATCCATGTATCCCCTTTTTCAATATGGTATCATCTTAGTGCTAGTGTCCCAAGTGAAGTAAAGAAAAAGAGAGAAAGCCAGCAGCATAAGTACTCTCCTACGTTTTGTGCATGATGTTGCCGTGCTCTACCATGCAATAGTCTCCTTGCCATCATGACTTGAAATCTTTGAAATCATGAGTCAAACAATGATTTTCTCCTTTGTTTCTTTCAGTTACTTTGCAATACCAGTGGAACATAAAAACACTACAGATAATTCCGTAATGTTTTAGGTTATGGTGAATTCATCTCAAAGTTTATACTTTTGTAAGTCTCTCTCTCTCTCTCTCTCTCTGTGTGTGTGTGTGTGTGTGTGTGTGTGTGTGTGTGTGTGTGTGTGTGTAGGTTCCCATAAAGGCTATAAAAATAGTTAGTTGTATCCCCTGCAACTAAGGTTATAAAGTATGACCTATCTGATGTAGGTGATGTGAACCAAACTTAGGTCCTTTATAAATGCAGTGCAATTGAGCCATCTCTTTAGGACAGAAAGAAAAACAGAAAAGTGCTGTGTCTTAGAAGCAGACATGTCAGCAGAAAGGCAATAGAAAGTAAACATATAAAGAATGTTCTGTTTATAAAATAAATGTGTGAGGAAGAACAATGAACACGCTCTAGGTTGCTATTACTTGCAGAACATCAGGTCTTTCTCCCTCCCTCCTCACCTTTCTCTTTTTCTGTCTTTCTATTGTTTTTATTAGAAAATGAGAATCATTTCTTCACTTTCTCTCCCAAAGAAGCAGCAGTTGTTAAAGTGAAAGCAGAGATTCTCCAGAAGCCTGAGAAGCAGGGGGATTTTGTGGTGTAATATCAATGGTGTTTGGAAATCAAAGAATTCTTATTTTATTATAGTTCTCTACTTGCTAAGCAGCTCCATTCTATGAGAGTGCTTCTGGATGAAGTAGGGTGTCTGTGGAGGATGATGGGCTTGGCAGATATTATAGTCACAATTTGTCTTGGATCCTTTTAACACACAGCATTTGTCATACTTTCTACTAGTAAATACAGAATTTCAAATCCACTTTGTGATTCTGAAGTGCTGCCCTTCTTCCAGAGTAAATGGAGGCTATAAATAAAAAGAAGGTAGTGAGGTTTTGGGTTTTTTTTAAAATTCTCTCTGATTTTACCCTCTAGGCTGTATAGTATTTTAGTTTTCTATATAATAATGCAGAACTAATGGGCTGCAGATATAATGACTGAAAATGATTGAAGCTTCTAGTTCATTTGTGGCTTCTAATGACATTTTAAGTTTTTCTAATTCAATGGTTCATATAGCTACCCATAAAAATATCAGTGCCAGAGACCCTACATTCATTTTTATTTCATCAACTTCTTTTGTACTTTTGACCAGAACATTTTGGGCACTATAAAATTGTTCTTACTTTAAGACACTTAAATGATCTAGTTGTCAAGAAATGAGTATTTAGTTACAGCCTTATTCATGCCAGAGTAGAGTACATGAAACTTGGGTTTAAACTTTATCCTCTATCTGGCAGGATTGTTCTCCCTTCCTGCAACCCTTATTTGAAACTTATATTTATGAAATAAATGATGGCCTGAAGTTTCTGTATTAATTTCAAGTCCATCTTCATCTCTGGGCTGCTGCAGTCTAGATGGCTGTGAGTCCATTTGTTTTTCTTCTCATAGGTGTCACTAGGCTTAAATTGTTTTCTGCCCATCCAAAAGATTTCTCCCCCTTAATGTTATGGAGGAGATGAAGTACTCATTGAGCTGACAGGGGTAAAAGCAGTAGGATTAGTTTGGTTTCAGAAGTGATATATGGCTGCAGGGCATAAAATCTACAGAGATTCATATCCTGAAAGAGTAGTTAGTCTATCACAGCAGCTGCCATTATTTTTCAGAGCACAAATGTATAGGCAAAGTGTCAAGGTCAGCTGCAACTGTTTTCAAATCCTGAGTTTTGTCATCAGCACAACCGCTTAGCAGTGTCTTCCAATAAGCATGTCAATTTTGCAAGTGTATGTGAGTGTGTTTGTGTGCGCGTGTGTCAAAAAATGTGCAGGCTAGGATTTGATATCAGGTATCTTCCTCAAATTTTCTCCAATTTGATTTTTTTAAAATTTATCTTAGTTATGTGTATGTGTCTATGTTTCTGTATTTGTCTTTGAATGTGAGTGCAAGTTCCCGTAGCTGCATTACTTGTAATAGCAAGAACCTGGAAACCACCTAGATGCCCTCAACTGAAGAATGGATTAACAAACTGTGGTACATCTACACAATGGAGTACAACTTAGCAGTAAGAAAAAAACTATATCCTAAAATTTGTAGGCAAATGAATGAATTTGGAGAATATCCTCCTAAGGGAAGTATCACAAACTCAGAAAGATAAACAGGGAATGTATTCACTCATTAGTGGACTTTAAAAAAGCTAAGCATGTCCAAGCTGCAAACAACAACCACGGAACAGGTTGGTATCTGAATCACCTTGGACTGGCACCTTGGAGCCCATTCCCTCCAGAGGAACACCTGACCCAGTCTTGATGTTGGGGTGAGAAAAGAAAATTTGCCTGGAGTGGATGCTGAACTAAGGCACCTTGGGACCTTGGAACCTACTTCCCTTGCTAGGGAAGAGATAAGGAGATGGGGAGAAGAGAGTGTGACTGGGATGAGTGGGAGAGGGAAGGGAGTCTGATCAAGAGGATACATGGGTAAAAAAATATGACTTTATTCAAAATAAATAATTATAATATAAACAAAAAATCAGAGTGAGTGTAGCTGGAGTTCTGAACTTGGGTCTCTGGAAATATGAGTGCTCTTCACTACTGTGTCATCTCCCCAGAACATTTAACTTATTTTCTAAAACAAGATTTCTCACTGAACCAACAGCTTTCCCACTCACCTAGACTGGATGACAAAAAAGCCCTGGGGATGGTCCGGCTTCCACCTTTCTAGTGCTGAGATTATAGATGCCTAGCACTGTATTCTGCTCTCCTTGAAGACTTGCTAAGGATCAAGCTTGGGTTCATTAAGCTGATCTTCATTGTCTATTTATGGTAGTTTTAAAGGAGGCAGAAAGGACCAGTAAACTGTGAGCATTTGGGGAATCAAGTAATGTAAGAGAAACCAAGAAAAAAATAAAACTGGTCTTTAAAAAGAAATATACAATGATTTTGAGTAACTTAAATACAATACTCAGAAAGCTAAGGTGATTATAAATAGCCTATCATTAGCTAACTCTGCTCTGAATCAGATTCTAATATTTTGTAATAATTATTTATTAGTGTGTCGATTGTTGTTCATAGCTTGCATTGAGCTTTAAGACATCTTAGTTTCAGGTATTGAAGATGAAATTGTGTTATCTTTATTGTGTAAGAGTAGCTGTGCTCAGAGCTAAGGCATCCCAATCTTAGGTGTTTGCTCATTGACTCCAACATCCCTCTGTGATGATCTGTAAAAATTTTCATCTTTACAATTGCATATGGATTTAAACCATATATTTGTCTGGGAAGTACCTGGGATTTTGACAAAAATCCCAAAGCAATGACAGAAGTCAAAAGTTCAAATCTGTTTGAGTATGACCTTTTATTAATTGTGTGACCTAGGGAAGTGGCTAAAGTTTACTGAAATTCACTTATCTTGAGATCTTGAAGATTCCTAGTGGACCCCAGCTTCATATTTTTTACCATTTTGTAATAAAGCAGCACAAGTTCAAAAGAATATAAATTTATGATTTCTTCTGATTTGAAAACCATGATGGAATACAGACAGAATTCTCCAGGGTGTTTCCCCTGCTATTTTTGCCTAGATGAAGTAGGCATCTTAGTTCATTTAGCTATAGATACTGGACTAGGCTAGAAGATTCACAAAAGTTGTCCTAACATTTAGTTACCTCTGAAGTAATCTAAGTTTTTTTCCCTCTAATTATTAAATTGTGGTTTTTTATTTTTGTTTTTGTTTTTTGTTTTTTTGTCTTCTTTGCAATATATGGCTGGCTTCCAAGAGAAAGAAAGGAGAATGGGATGTCAGATGTATTACAGGCTGAACTGAGCTGTTGCAACTCAGCCTTCTACTGGGCAAACTGAGCTTAAAAACTAAAAACTGTCCCAAGTATAAAAGATTATGTATATGTGTGTATCTGTGTATGTCTCTATGTGTTTCTCTCTCTCTCTTTTTCTTTCTGGTATACATATGTTTTATATTCATGTGTGGTACATGCAGAGACCAGAGGACAATATTGGGTGTCTTGCTCTATGTGTTGTGGTTTTTCCCCTTTAAGATATAGCTTCTAGGGCTGGAGGGATGGCTCAGTGACTAAGAGCACTGACTGTTCTTCTGGAATACCTGAATTTGATTCCCAGTATCTACATGGTAGCTAACAACTATCTGTAACTCCAAGATCTGACACCCTTACACAGTTATACATGCAGACAAAACACTAATTCACATAAAAATATAATTTAAAAATTTTTTTTAAAAAGATACAGCTTCTAGCTGAACATGGAGCTAGGCTAGTGGCTACTTCTCTTAGCTAGCAATCCTCCCGTCTCTGTCTTCCACAGCAATAGGATTGCCTGCAAGCATGTGGCCATATCTACCTTTTTACATTACTGCTGGGATCCCAACTTAGATCTTCCCTCTTGTTTATCAAAATGCACTTTCCCACTGAGCCATCCCTCCCATCACAGATTCCAACTGTACTAAGTGCAGAAGTAAATACACAGAGACAAAAAGAGATTAATAACAATTACTGTAGGAAGCTACATGACATACACCTTTATATGGCAATCGTGTTCACTCAAGAAAAGATGGCAGACTGTATTTTTTAACCAAATAATTATTGGTGCCTGCTATATTCAAGAACTGTTCTATACTGTGGGAGTATAGTTCTGACCAAAACGGATACTGTTTTATGCTGTACCATCATATTGAAAGCAGTTATAAACTCAAAAATTATACAGATAAACACTATAGTAAAACATTGCAAGAGATATGGAGAAAAACAGCAGTGCTATAACTCAACGGTTAAATTAAAGTAAAAGGTCAAGAACAGCATGAGAACTATGGGTGTTTGTGACCAGAGTCATAATCTGAATTGAAGGCAACCATGTGGGAGAAAAGACGAAGAAAACACTTTAGAGGTAAAAGCAAGTGCATGACATGTGCTTAAACATGTCTCAAGCATAGCTGATCACTGTCGCTGTAACTGGCCAGTAGTGTTTGGGGAGTGACAAGCTGCTAATGCTGGTTAGAACCAAAGGGTTATGACAGGGTAAATTTTCTGCATTTTACTGAGGTACTTAAGGTCAGTTTTATCAAGTGTTAGACAGTAAGAATATCAAGATGTGGCTGGTCACAATTCTTTGGTTTGTTTTTGTTTTGTTAAGTATGTTCTTACATTCAAGAACACGAGGCACAAATAAAGAGGAAGAGAAGGAATAGGGCTTCAAAAGTAAAGATTCAAAGGCACATGCTTGAACCAAGCCTAGCTCATTTCCTAGTCTCAAACTTGTATAATTCCTAATGTTATTATTCTTCTAGCTTAACATCATTCAGTGAACCCATGATTCTACCCAAAAATTAAGTCAGCACTAGGTATCCAAATGCACAATCACACATTTGTCACACACAGTTGACAAAGCCTTCATGAGAATGACTATGCCTTAAAACTTTAATTATTGTTGCAGAACAAAGAATATGTTCCAATTGTTATTTCTCTTTTTTTCTCTAATCAAAAGGAGCAGAACCCAAAAGGCAAATGATAAATTCAAAGCCAGACATTTAGAACAGGCTCTAAATCACTGCAGATATCTCTGCTTGGAACAAAAAGAATGAGATGAGAAAGATACAATCCTTCCTGATGGATGGAAATGAACTTCTTGAAAGTAATTTATACCAATTTGCACATAGTTGTGTACACAGACACATGCCATGGATCTAGTGAGCACACAAAGGAGCATTTGATCTTGTGGAATGCACAGTCTTGTGAAGTGGGCACACACATTTCAGGGGAAGAAAAATGCCTAAATAACATAGAAATGAGAAATTTATAATGCAGTTATTTTTTTAAACCCTATAAAATTGAGAAGAAAGTGTTGCAGATACACAGATAATAATGATCAGAAGTGTTTAACCCTAAAGGGTAACTGCTATTTTTTAAAGATTTATTTTGCAGTGTGTGTGTGTGTGTGTGTGTGTGTGTGTGTGTGTGTGTGTGTGTGTGTGTATGCATGTACAGTGGTCTGTAACTTCAGAGCTGTAGCTACAGGTGTTTGTGAGCCTCCATGAGGGTGCAGAAACCAAACTGCAGCCCTTTGGAAAGGCACTCACTCTTAACAGTTTAGCTTTCTGCTATAATCAGACATATCATTTTATTTTCCACATCTATATCTCTCTTCCTCTCTCTACTGCATTTAAGGCATAGATACAGAAAATCTGCATGTATGTTCTCCTTCCTGACTCACCTGGCTCACCATCAGATGAGCCAAACTAATGATCAGAGTGAGTCACAGCAGTCATGCTGACTAGAATTTATTCTGCCCACTTGTGGAGAACTGGCTGTTTTGCCCTTATGCCTCTTTTGCAAGCAATAGTTGTTTCCTTTTTCCCAGTACAATGCAGGGGCAAAAGGATGCTGTATCATGTTTTTGCATTTAGACATTCTCCCCTGTCTTACACCACCCTTGAGGCTCAAAATGATAAATATTAAATTCCTAAGGTAAAAAGGCTCACTCTAAAACCTTACTAGTATAGAGTGTGATCTTATTAGAACAGTATTGTATTAAATCATTAAAAAAAAAAAAAAAAAGCAGACCCAAACCTATGGAAAAAAAAAAACAAATCAAGGAAATATCTAAGAACCTTTCCTAAATCCCACATAAAGAAAGATCTTCAGGACTCTGATGGCAATGGCTCCCAACAACCTGTCATCTGACTACTCAGAGGAAAAAAAAAGGTCTGACAACCAAAAAAAAAGTCTGTCTTTCAGGCATTAGTTTTACTCAGACTCCATGCCTGATATGGCCTGGCGTGTGTGCATTCCCATGTTTCCATCTGTCCATCCAGACCTGGCTTTGCAGCTTGACTCAACATTGTGTCCCTGCCTCAGTACAGGACCCATTAACTCATGCATGGCTCAGCACACCCCAGTAGCTCTTTTCTGGGTTCGCTAATATCTAAACATTACAGTAAATCTCTTTGCATTGTAATCAGCTCTCTGCCTTGGCCCTTAATGAGGTCTTTTTGAACATATTAAACTATGCTATAGCCTCTTACCCTTTTGGTAGCCAATTTGTGATATATATATATATATATATATATATACACAGATAGATAGATAGATAGATAGATAGATAGATAGATAGATAGATAGATGATAGATAGACAGATACATAGGTAGATAGATGATAGATAGATAGATAGATAGATAGATAGTGGATGGATGGATGGATGGATAGATGGATGGATAGATATGACTCGGTGTTACTTTTCTATTGTTAGAATAACACAAGAAAAAATACTTCAAGGTGAAGTAGTTTATTTTACCTTATATTTCTAGAGGGATAGAGTCTGTCGTTATAGACAGGAATGACCACTGAAGTGAAGTTGGGTGACCACATTTCTTCTACATACAGGAAATGTATATGGAAATCAGAAATAAAGCCAGATTATAAAACCTCCCAACCTATCCATGATGAAATGTTTTCTCCAGCAATGTTCCACTTCCTAAAGTTTCCATAATCTATTCAAACAGCATCACCCATCACATGTGGGGGACATATGATGTGACGATGTGTATGTGTGATCTACAAGGTAATATTAATATTGAAATTTGACTAAACAAACTCATGTTTTGCCAAGGGCTAGCTATCAAGTGAAATTGAGACTCTTCAGCAAATTACACCCAGTGTAACCCACATAGATTGTGATTTTATTGTTATTCAATATATTCTAATAGTGTGAACAATGCTAGCATGACTTTACGTTTCTGGCAGAGTGTAGTTGGAACACTACTGTCTATGAGCAAGGATAGATGCAAGCCAAGTGTTGCTTATAATCACAAGGGAAACAAAGGTAACATTAGCCTGAGAATGGCACACTCATGACTTGAGCCATAATAAAGGGCTGCCTGGAGCAACTGTTATCTCTGCATTACTCTATTGTGTTTTCCATTGACCTTTGTAGCCGAAGGGAATTGAGCTAATAAGATTCTCACTTATTTTTCCTGTCTCTGTTTACTTCTTGGGGAAAAAAATCACACCGCTTAATCAATATCTACTTTTAATTGCACTGGAATAAAGATGGTCAAATAACAATTGCAATTTTCTTTCATGGTAAAATTATATTGTACTGAATTCTTGCTAGTAGTACCTCTTACATTAGAATTAACCATTATCCTCATGTTAGAACTAGCAACTCTTAGTCAATTAGCCCACAAAGAGAATTGTGTGTGGTGAGAAACAAAAATAAATAAATACAAATTTTAAAAGTTTAAAGAATAAGCGAAAATTTTAAATTCTTAGATTTATAATAAAAATGTTTATATTCAAGTTTTTTCTTCATCATACTTACATAGACCTTAAAAGCTAGCTTATGATTGTATGTAACTCATAACTGTTAGTATTCTGTAAAAAAACTTAATGATTTAAAAGCACAACACTACCAAAAAATAGAGATAAAGATGCTTGGGGGAAAAAATAGCTTAGTTTAGAAGAAAAAAAAAATGGTTGCTAAATCTGTGTTCCTATTGGAAAAGCCTCATTGGGATCTGAGTGTCTGGTTAAAAAGAGTCCCAAGTTCCTCATCACTACAAAAATAAAGGATATTAGGTGCTAATAGTATGTTTTAGCATCAATTAGGAGGACAGATGTTTAGAAGAAACAAAAGAACAAAACACACCTGATCATAAAGAATATAAAATAATTATATATATGTATCTGTGCTCATATGTGTATGTGCTTGTGTGTGTGCACAGGTGATAATTATGAGACATAAGATTAGGGGAGTAAGCTTGTCTTCTTTCAGGAGGAAATTAATAACTATTCCATTGGTATTTGACAATATCCAGAAATAATATTTTTTGTCCTGATATTTTTTGTTTCCCTTAATTGGTCATTCTTTTATATACTCCTTTGGGGGAAAAGCCCATGTTAAAAGTAAGTAACTCACATTCTACTGACAGTGTGAATTCTATAAATTCACAAGATAAAAAGAGTTCAGAAGTTACATGCTCCAAAGAGTTTCACATTCAATTGCTCTTTAAAAAATGAACTTTTAAAATAATTCAAGAGACAAGCTTATCATTTGCAGAATAGATTTATGATGTGATATTTCATAGCTTAAAAATATAATGTTCATTACTAAATAAAGGTTACTGATAGAAAATCACCTTTATGTATCATGTCTGAGGAGTGTGTGTGTATGAGTGTCTGTATGGTTGCACTGGCAGTACATCACATGTGTGGATTTTAGAGAACAAGTTCAGATGTCAGTGTTCACCTTTCACCTTGTTTGAGGCAGGATTTCTTTTTTCCTACTTTATATATCATGAATTTCTAAGGATTCTTTTTCCATTGCCTTCTATTTTCCCATATGGATGCTGAGATTAAAGTCATGAACTTTACCTGACTTTACATGTGCCTTTGTAATCCAAACTCCAGTCCTAACTTCTTGTTATACTTGCCTTACCCACCCACTGAGCCATCCAGAGTCTAGTTCTATGGGGTTTTATGTATAAGTTTTTCTACTGAGGACAGGAAGAATGCAGTCTTTTTTTAGACAAATCATCTACATCCCTTGAGTAATAATGTAACAAAATAATTTAGTTGGCTTAAGAGGATTCATGATTATAAACTAGGGTTGATGAACCTAACAATATTTAACCAACAGCATGCCCTGCTCCCTGTTACCAACCGAATCATAGTACGAAGGTGCACTTCAAATCCAATATTTCATGTGTTCCCTAGAAACTTCAGTAATAATATAAATTTAGAACATAAACAGAACTCAATCTGGCAAAAACATAGTCTTGCCTGAGAGATGTAAAACATGCTTAAATTCAGCTTATGAGACTGGGACTTGAATACAAGCGTAATATTATTGGCTTAAGAGGTAACCTAAACAATACTTTGTTGGTCTTGGAAAGATAAAACCCAGGATGCATTCTTAGTACCCACATGGAAGCTTATAACCATCTGTAACCCAAGTTTCAGAGAATCTGATGTTCTCTTCTATATTCTGCAGGTGCATGCATGTATATGATTCACAGGTAAAAATGTAGGCAAAACACTTATACATGTAAAATTTTAAAGTATTATGTCTTCCTTCACTTATTTAAATTTTTGTTAACCATATGTAAAAATAACAGGTATAACGCTAGAGGATGTAGATTCAGAGAGAACTCAGACATGATACATTATTAAAGATTTTGAACAATAGCACATGATATATATAACATTATAAACATATAAAGGCAATAACATGGGAAATGTTGTAGAGCCCTTTGCAAGATTGATTCAACATAGAGAAGGCAACAAACAGTCTTGAGAAGTGAAGGGACTTGCATTTGGACTTATTTCTTCATGACATAGCAGGGTAAAAACCTCCAGCTGGAGTTACTTGATAGACAAGGTCACTGGAAACAACAGTCACAGCTCACTGCAGAACTCCACTCCTTTGATACATCCAAAGGATGAGAAATCATCAGGCTGGCGTGCCTACCTTATGGGAGAAGTTCAAAGATTTCAAAGACAGCATAGAAAAAGTGAGGTCTGATTCTTGTTATGAGAAAGTGACCTCACTGCCTAGACATATGCCAGGCTGGTTTCAACCTCATGGCAGGACTCCACTTCAGCCGCTGGGATAGCTGGATTACAGGTGTGGGTCTGTATCTGGCTAAAATGTTGAGTTCTCTTTGCAGAGTGAGAGATTGTTGAGTGTACCAAGTCATTTGACATAAGATTGTTTCTAATAAAGAACAATGAGAACGAAGGTTGCCATGACAAAAAATGTTTTATTCAAATTCAAAGGTAAAACATTTTAACAGTGTAAAAATAAAAAGGTAGCAGCTATACTGGAAATATTACTGACTAGGGAACAGGCAGTAATCTAATATTTGGGAAGAGGCAATGCATGTGAGTTGTACCCTGCTGTGTATTGTATAAAGTGCTATTGAATTTGACATTAAGATAAAATATGCATATTCTGTGGGGAGCAGGATATCCAAGACATTAATATACATCTCTTTCAAACTTTATTGCATGGTTGTCTTAAAATGATGAGTCCTCATAGTGAAAAAGTAGAAAAATTTGTCTTTTCAAGACGACAATAAACTCAACCTAGAATATCTGGTATGTTTGCTGAACACTTAATCAGGACATGCTTTGAAGAAGGAGATGATACTTGTGGAGACTGAGAAAAAATTTGAGAATCTAAAACAGAAAGAAGCAAATGGATTTAAAAAGTTGCTACAGTCACAGATGAAGAAGAAAGAACTGATAGTGTTATTTCAATGACAGCTGTTTAAGAAGAAAAGTGGGTTTACATAAAACAACCAAATTAACAAATATTTGCATAAGGGTTTAGGTCCACTTCTAGGTTAAAGGATTGGGCAAAAGTCCAGTCAGAAGCTAAATCTTAGCACCTACAGAATCTGCAAAGAGAAGGAAATACCGTTTGATCTCCTAACTGTTCCACATGTTCAATGTATTCAAGGGTTCTATTAATCTCAAAATTCACAGATTTGAAATGCTGCAGATGTACTAAAGAAGTATGAAACTTTCTATCTCTGTTTATCACTTCTTAGAACACACAATATAGCAACAATTTATATAACACCTACATTGTGCTAAATCTTATGAATTGGCCTAATAATGATAAAGTAAATGGCAGGATATACTTAGGCAATAGTAAAATGTTGCATGGTTTTTATGAACTATATTTGCACATACATTAACTTTATACTTCTCCAGAGGTCCCAGACTCAATCCTCTCTGGATCCTGAGGGACAGTTATAGTAATTAATGAAAGAAAGAAGACATGAATTAGGGGTAGTAATGATGGCGGGAGTTCCCCAAACTTTCTTTCACCCTGGTTTCCAGACTCCTGGTGGTTTCTGTAACTGAGTTAGTATTTTAAGGTGATTATGTAATTCAAAGGAACCAATCTTCTAGAACACCAAACAAGCTGTGTCATGAGAAGAAAAGGCCAATGATTGTAATTAATACACACAAATGCACTGAGAAGAAAACATTACTAGTTCCCAAAGATGAAGTGATATTTCTTGAAAGTAGTCTTAATAATCTGAAGTTTTCTTATCTAAAGAGTGTTCACTTTATTTTGTTAAACACAATGGTTGATATTGTAAGCACACCTCCTTGATATCCCCTAGTGACAAGATGTTATCAGAATACTTTTATTGAACCTCTATGCCTTTCTCTCCCATCAAGGGCATTCTCTGATAGAAAATCTGATTTCTGCTTCTTTATTGAGATGTCTAGTTAGCCAATGGAAGTATTTTCAACAGCGTTACAACTTATCTCCAGTTGTTACCAAAACAAAACAAAATTGTTAATGAGGCTGTATTGATGTTTCTATGGACATAAGTGCTTCTTCTCTTTTCAGAGGAAATGCAAACAGTCTTATGTTCCACATTCAGGTCACTCACAGTCTCTAATTCCAGCTCTAGGAAATTTAATTTTCTATTCTGCATACCTGTGGAGTATATACAGGTATACACACATATAAATGAAAATAAAAATCATTGAACACAGTGGTCATTGTCTTGGCATCAGCCTTTGTTCAAGACAGGTTAACACAAAGTATTGTTTAGTGGCTTTGTTGACAAGTACTACTTTTATTCAAGCTTCCATCAAGTCCATAAATACCTGACAATACCTTGATATAGACTCATTTGTAGAGACATAAAATCATGACTCTCATGCCAATATAAAATTAACATATGAACTTAATGAAGTAAACTATATGAAGTTGACACCAGTTAAAATGAAAATCTGAATCACCTGGTATCCATAGATAATTTAATAAAGGAATGTTAGAAAAAAATGGATTTGATATGAAGTGATTTAAAGTTCTAGAACAATAAATTGCAACATTTGAGCTATTGCTCTCTATCAAAAAAAAATTTTTTTGCAGCTTTGGTATTAAGCCTAACTATAAGTTAACCTCATACTTCCAGACATTTCAAATAATTAATTTAGGGACCAGTCAATAAGAAAAATTCTTATTTGTTCTCACAGAAAATCACTTAATATTTTCCAGTGTTGGTGTCCATGTTTAAAATACTTTTCTAAGCTTTGGAACCTACTTAAGATCCCAATAACATTTTATCTACAATATATCAGCTTTGGTGAAAACGTTTCGGTAATCAAATTCTCAGTCAGAACAATTCAAGTTTGACTGAACATCATATTAAATTCTGATTATTTTCCGGGGGAAGAAAACTAGTAGGAAAAGATTTGTAACATATTTTTATAAAATGTTTTTATTATTGTAAAACATTTCAAACTTTAAATTGGGTTGTGTTTTGTTTACTTTAATTCAAGAGATTGATATGTTATTCCTTCAGCTGGGGAAAAGAGAAATTCAAGAATTTTGACTATTGTTCAGATTCTGAAATGCCCTGACCATGACATTAGACCTGATTTTGATCGATTTATTTTTATTTATTCTTTTCTCGTGTATTACATCCTGATCAGTTTCTTCTCCATCCTCTCCTCCCAGCAATTTACACCTCCCACCTTGCCTCTCTCCCAGACCACTCCTCCTCCATTTCCCTTCAGAAAAAGGCAGGCATTTTTCCCAGGGATATCAACTTAACATAGCTCATCCTGTTGCAATAACACTTGGCACATCTTCTCATATTAAGGCTGGACAAGGCAATTCAGTATAAATAAAAGGGTCCCCAAAGAAGGCAAAAGAATCGGAGACAGCTCTTTCTCCCACTATTAAGCGTTCCAGAAGAACAGCAAATTGCACAACCATAACATATAGACAGAGGACCTAGGACAGACCCATACTGGCTCACTGATTGTCAGTTCAGTCTCTGTGACTCTCTATGAGCTCCAGTTAGTTGATTATATAGGCCATTTTCTTGTGGTGTCCTCGACCCCTGTGGCTGCTGGCCAGAAAGTGCCAGAAATTTTTTCTCTTTCTGCCCCCACCTACCTCTCAACACAACATACTAGAGTGGAAAGAATTTTTTTTAAAAATGATATTGAAATCCAAACCCAGGTCTGCATGTTTGCCCAGCTAGTGTTCTTCCCCATTGAAGCATCTCTCCAGTATTTTCTCCATTTTATCCTCCCAGTCTTTTGACCTCATATAAACCAGAGAGATCATTATTGTTCTGGAGACATTTCATGGACTAGTTAGTACTTTCTATTTTGATTCTTCTATACTCTGTCCTTTCCTGTTGTTTTCTGCTACAGCATAGTCTAATCCAGTTTATTTGATCTGAGTTTCACATAGAGAGGAGTGTCAGTTGAATTTTTCATTTAGATAAAAAAAAAATTCCCGACCACTGATAGCATGCCTTCTACAATCAGTGTAGTTCTGGTTTTACTTGTTTGAGCCAGAAAACAGCATTTCTGCACATGGTGCCATGCTCTGGACCAGTGATCATGAACAAAAAAACCCCACCAAAACCCTCCTGTGAAGATTGTAAAGGAAGTCTTAAATTCTCTGTGACTACTAATTTCATGGCAATGACTGTGTCCCTATTGTTGATCTTTTAAGAACAGTGTTCAAGAACTGTTGTGGTGTCACATGCCTGTCATCTAAATTCCTTTGAAATGTGGGTACAGGCAGCTGTGTCATCCAAGTGGTTTCTTGGCTACTGGGCAAGTTGGAGCTCAGTCTAGACCCTCAAAAAAATTACTGAAGCTGGGGGAGGGTATTATAGCAAGAAGGTTCAGTGAGTAAAGATGCTGGCTGCCAAGCTGTTTAATTCCAAGGTCCTACCTGATGGAAGAGAACTGACCTTTATATACATACTAGATTGTGGGCACTGCAACCCCCAAACACATACTCTCTCTCTATCTATCTATCTATATATATGTATATATATAGATATATATGAATGTATATATATATATATATGAATGTAATAAAAAATATTTTTTCTTTTAAATTCTGACTTCACACCATGTGCTTTTGTTTGTAGAAGTTTCATTAAAGATTCCTAACCCCTGTAGGAAGCTCCTTAAAGCAGAAGGTAATCAACTCAAAATAGCTTCAGGAACTCCCTGAAAAAGACCAGATTAACTAGCCCCCTCCCTGCTAGAGTAAGCAATAAAGTCAAGCTGCAAAGAAGACTCTCCACACAAAACTAGCTGGCTAGAAGCCAAAGAAAGGTGCTAAACTGCCTGAAACTAGCTTAAACCAACTGTGTCATTTGTTAAGGACACTCTCCAACCTGTTGTGCTGCTTGGAGGCTACACAGTATTCTCTGAGTAACCAGATTTTGTGAGCTGTGAGCAGTAATTGGGTGGGCTTTGGTGATGCAACTATCTTTGAGTCATTTCTGCTCCTGTCAGTAACTTCTTATCTAGATTCCTGTAATTAATCCCAAGAGAACTCATTGGTTCACCAAACTGGACTTTGGTGGTATCCATACTTTTGTTTGTTGTCAGTTCTGTATTTGTGCTAAGTGTGTGTATTGTGCTCCCCAGGAAAAGTCTTATCGCACAACATCTACAAATGTAAGTCTTGAAAGAATTGAACGAGGTATGACCTAGAAAATTCATCTCCAAGGACTAGTTTTGTGCTACAGAAAGGTTTTATGTAAGCTGCCAAGAAAAAAAAATCAATCAACTAACTGTCCTGGGATGCCTACAACCACAACAATTACCAGCACAGTAAGATATTCCCAAGGGTGTAGCATTAAATTTATATCTTGGAAATCTAATACATGGTTATCCTTCAAAACATATTCATACAAGTCACACTAAACAGAAAATTGTATTTATATATTTTTATATATAAACAATAATAATTAAAGAAAAGAAAAAATAAAAGTAAATTTTAAAATCTACCTCCATAAGGACACATCACAGAACTATTTTCTTTTTTTCCAGAGGTTTTTTTATATACTGCTACACATGGTTCAATCTTCAATTTGGAAACAGTATTGCCCTTACCTGTTATTAGATTTGGTGATGATGCATGAAACTTAGAACCCCTGTATGTTGGATAAGTGTACTACCACTGAGTTGCATCCCGAGCCTCTCTGTTAATATGTAGTAGAGAACATTGTTGAACATATACTACCACTTTCATGTTTTCTTATTTCTTTTTTTTAAGGCTACAAAATCTTTTGTATTTTTATGTTTAAAAATATAACTTCAGCAAGACAAAACTAATATCATAAAGACACATTAGCTGCTAGTCAGACAGGGGATATAAAGAGCTAATTCAGAGAAGAGTACATGTAACTAAATATGTAACAGAATTGGAAGTTTTCAGATGATCACTAAAATGTAAATTAAAATTATTGATGAGCTTTAATTTTTCTTTTGTTTGTACTCCAATAGGGTTTTTAGTAGTAGCAGTAGTAGTAGTAGTAGTAGTAATTAAGTCATATGTTTTATTCATGTATACCCTTGTGCAAACTCCTATCCCCATCCCACTCCTTCCAGGAAGTGAAGTGAAGAAGAGAGAGTGTTCTTATTTCTAAACATCATAAATTGCAAGCAGCAAATAGTTTCCTATAATTGTAGAATTGAGAATGAAGACTAGAGATGTATAGCCTGCAAGCATAGGGCAAGGAGAGGTGCAAGGAATTCCCATCTTGTTCAGGGAATAAGATAGAAAAAATAAATAAAAATAAACTAGAATTGTGATCCTGATGTTAAAGTGTTGTCATGTGCTATTTTGGGGTCATTAAATCTTGAACTCTATAGCCATTCATAACTAATTATCACTATGTCCATCACTTGCAAGACTGAATGTGGCATTTAAAAGTTTCTGGAGAACAAATAGTCAGTCTTCTTTAAATATATGAACCCACAGTCGGTCATATACTGTCATGTCAGGCCCTAAGCCAAGAGTGTTTGGAAAGCACAAATTAGACTTTATAGGATGAAAATGAACTAAAACTAAAGAAAAAGGAAATTGAAGCTGAGAGGGTAGGGAGTTTGGGTGAATCTTGGAAGAGTTGAAGAGAAGGATGAACATTGCAAAATGCATTATAAAATTAAAAACTATTCATGTTAACTACACTCTGCCAGTTTAGCATTATAGGTTCTAAGACACTGAATAAGACGTAATAAACTCAAAGTATTGCTTGTTGAGTAGGTGCCATTCTGAAGTGGTACACAGCATAAATTATTTTAAAAAACTAATATCCCCAAGAGAGATATAACTATACACCCCATACTTAAATTATTTCTGTTTATGAGTAACAGACTCAGTGAAGGAGCAGATTTGGGGGATGTTAAGAGGACTTTAACTATAGTGGACCACTAAGCATCTTTCCTCTTTTCTCTTCCCCTTTTAGGTGTGTCCAACTTTATGATTACCAAATGACACTAACATTGTTCATCTATAGAGTTCACCATCAAGAGCCACACAATTAAACTATCAAAACCATTTCCAAATTCTCAAGGTTGTTAGTTTGCGATTTTGTGTAAAGCTGCATTGATCATTACACTCAATCTTGTGTATCCCTTGGGCTGAAAGTTGGACTCTCTATTAAATAAAACTGATAAATTAATGCTATGATTTGTTTTCATCTTGGACTTTCAGATTACCAGTTTGACAATTGAATCCTAGCATTCTAGTAATAACATTTTCAATATGCAAGAATATCTAACTCCAGAATTCGGTGCACTGTTCTAGTGTGTAGCCTTTATCCTGGCTGCACACAAGAAGAATGGTATGTTTACTGGAACCATAAAACTTTGTGTCACTCTTTCAACTCTTCCTCTGTGTTTTATTTCAGTGGTAGGAAGAGAATTGAGAAGGTGGAGCAGTGCAGAGTGATGCAAGGTGGAACTGAGTTCCAACTTGGGCAACTGTGGTAGAATTACATAAGGGCAAATAACCAGAGACCAAGAACCTCGCTTTCTCTTCTATAGAGTGAAATGATAACTGGACCAGTTGAACCTCTTGATACACAACTGACTAAGAGGTGAACGGTACCCAGTCCCTTAGGCTCAGCAGGAAACCTTACTACTCTCTGAATCAGCCCAGGGACACAACCTGCAACATGCCAACCATACCCTGCTCCATCCTAAACCAAAGAAAGCTGGGAGATCACCCCAAGCCCAGTTTTCAGCAGAACACAGATGGAGGGACACTCCATGGTCCAAACCCTGCCCAAATACTCTGACAACTGGACTACCCAGGCATCTCATTACATAGTTTCACCAGCATGAGAAAGTCTTGGTGTTTGTGGCTATGTCTGTGTGAGATTTACATCCCTGGCCATACATGTAATTATCTTTCAAAATTATGTTTAGTTATATGCTATATGCAACTAATATAATATGTAGACTACCATATGCATAACAGAGGTTTGAGGTTTTCTTTCTTTAGAAACAAATGTTCAATCTTCGCTAATAACTTAATGGAATGTAACTACTGAAAATAGTAATAATTTATTGCATATGGCTAAATATATTTAAAATTATTTAAAAAGTTCATTCAATAGGATTCCAATGGCATTTCAGTTCAACACAAGGAGGAGAAAAAAATGAAACACTTAAAAATGTTCCAAGAATTCATTAAGATCATGACATTGAAAAACACAAAAATTAATAACCTTCACATAGTGACATGTTAAGTTAGAGCCATCTAATCTACTCAACATGAAAGGTTATTTTGAAAAGTGACAGCAGCTGACTAGAAACACTCTGAGTTCAGTGCTCAGAGCCCACGTGCTAGGAGGAGATAATTAATTTCCTCTCACTGTACTCTGACCTCCTCCACCTAACTATGTGTGTGTTTCACACACAAATGGAAGCCAAATTTTATTAAGGAAACAACAATAACAAGTAAGATGTTCTTAAAAGGCAAAGAATTTACTTTGGAGATATATAAATAACAAAGTCCTGTAACCATGTAGAAAAATGCTCAAATAAGCTAGTTCTCAATTATATTAGAAAGTTATTAAAGTAGGACAGAATTTATAAGTTACTAAACTCTAAGATGCTTGAAAAATACCTTGTCAGTGTGGGTATAGAAAAGGAAGAGTCTTGTTTTTTATGTAGCTACAAAATGTGTAACATTCATGGGAACAATTTGGCAGTTAATTCCAATTCAATGAATTAATTCCAATGTTATGCTTGCTTAAAGAGGTACAGTTATTCATTTAGTGTTGTTTGTAAAAGCACAGTATTAACAAATTCTAAGCCATATATTGTTAAATGGGTCACATAATATTCATACTGTAGATTATTTGTAGGGCATGGTTGACCCTTGCACAACTTGCTGGAACATTGTATCATGTTTCTCAGCTATTGCATCTGTGCCACTTATGCTAATTAGGCATCGAGTAGTGACCTATCCGATGTGATCCCTGATTATGCTAATTTGGCACACCTTACCACCTATCACCAGCTATATGCTAATGAGGCATTACTTTGGACCTATCACCAGCTATATGATAATGAGGCATTACTTAGGGTGCCAATCATACGACTATAGGCGTCCCAGCTTCCCTATATAAGCAGGCTGCATTTCAGGCACGGGGTCTTCTTTCCACCATTCTCAACTGAGCTATACTCCAATAAAGTGTGATCCGAGAAGAATCGTGCGTGTGGTGACTCGTCATTCTGCAGGCCAGAAAGCTGCTCGCCACAATTATTTTGTTATATAAAGTTATGAAGATATTGCATGTTTGTGGAGGACAACAACCACAATAAATATCATGTGGCATAAAGCAAAATACATGCCAATAGAGAGCAGATTACATGCATACTCACATGATACAGGGCCTGACTCACCATAGATGCAAAGTGTGAGAGAAATCTACCAGAAAACAAACAAACAAACAAACAAAAAAACAACAACAACAAAACCCTTTGCACAAAGCTGAAATATTGGAGATAAAATATTAAATTTTATTACATGTTTTTAATTTCTTATACTATTCGCTATTATATTATCTGTATGCACTATCTAAAAACAGTGTGACTAACTATAAACATCTACAACAAATGTGTGAAAGAACTAGTGACATGGCTTGAAGGGTAGAGGTGATGACTGACAAGGATGATGAGCTCAGCTCAATTCCTGGGACCTATATATAGAGAGAAGACAGAAGACCCCTCTAGATTGTTTTCTGATCTCCACACTTAGATGGTGGTATACAAATACACACACACACACACACACACACACACACACACACACACACAAAGAGAATGAGCAATAGAAATAAAGGCATTCAGAAAGACAGAGATAATTTTTTTTTAAAGAATGTTGGAAGTTCATTAAATTGTATTTTATAGAAACATAGAATCATGGGAAAGAAGCCATATTTGAAGTCTAAAGAAAGAAGGTAGCTAGTGAGGTATCCACAATCAGGAATGAAGCCAGAAGACTGTACACAAAGGAAGCTTGAGAGCTAAATCCAGGAACACCAACTGTCTGCCCCAGTACCAGCCAGTCTTATTTTAAGCAACATATATGGCTGTCTCCAGGGTGTGATGCAGTCTGCCTTGGCAATTTGAAAATCATTTTTGTAATCTCTGAAAATTAAAGCACTAAAATCAATAGTGTTGACCATATCTCATTAATCCATTTCCACTCACTGTCTACAAGCACAGCTGTTTTCAGACTAATTTTAGAGTCAGTTTTTCTTTCATATAAAATATGCTACAGCACTTCAGTATCTATGTAAATAAATGGAAGCTGTTGAGCTTGAATGAGACGTGGCAGAATATCTCCAGGATATCTGTGTGAAGTTACATTTTCAAGCTTTTCTATTTGCAGTTCACCCTCTGTGGACCTCTTGAGTGTACCTTGAAATAGTTCCCATATGGAGGGTGAATAAGGTAAGAGTAAAAACAAGTGCACTGTTAGGTATTAGTAACAATAGGATTCTCTAACAAGTGGTGGGAGAGTCATACCTCTGGAATTTTCTAATGGCAGTGACCAGTAGTAACAGTCTCTAGTGTTTTCGAGAGTTTAGAGGAGATGTTTTTATTTTGAGGTATCTAACAAAGTTGGTAATAGTTTAATATGTAGCTGTGACATAGTGAGAGTCATAGATTTTTGACTTTAAAAAATCAAGTTGCCCTTCCTGCTAATAATACTGCTGTCCTATGGGGGCAGCTTGATTTTCTACCTTATCATCTCTATGGGTCCACTTGCTCCTCATCTGGTGTGCTCCGCATGCCAATATTGTATATGTGTACATATATATATATATATATATATATGTGAGTGATTTAATTCTATAAATAAGACACTCAAATATTTCTATATGTCTGCTTATCTCATTTTATCTACCTTCTTATCTCGTTTGTTTATATGCATATATGTGTGTGTGTTCCAAATATGTGTGGAGATGAGAATAAATAGTTTAGTAATTTTTCTGTGACTTCTTGGAGGGTTCATGCCTGGGACCTCTATAATAAAGACCACATATACAAAATTAAATAATTTATTTAAAGAGTCTTATATAGCCTAGCAACTTTTTAAAATGAAAATATGTAGACTAAAGACTTAAGGAAATCAAATCTCTCCCCCTCCCCCGCCTTGCTCTCTTTCTCTCTCTCTGTCTATGTGTGCATGTATATGTGTGGTTGTGTGCGGGTTTGGGAGTTTGTGGGTATATGCTAGCATATATCCATATAGATGCCAGAGGCTAATGTTTGGTGTCTTCCTTCTTACTTTCCAGTGTGAGAAAGTAATTAAAGCTGGAACTCATTGATTCAGCAAGACTAACTGGCCAATGTACTCTAATTTTATCTTCTCAGTACTGGGGTTTCAGGCATGGACCATCATACCTGGCTTTTTACATGACTACCACAAATTGGAACCCAGGTTCTGATACATTTATGGTGGATATTAATGGACTGAACCAGATCCTCAGCCCCCTAAACCCTATATTTTTATAAGATTCACTCAGATTATGTTTGGTGAGCAAAACTGTGAGGAATTTGGCCAGTTTAGTCTGTGGTGATTCCTCTTGTCTTCTCTGTGTTCATCCTTATACATGTAGCACATAACTGGCTCGTAGGTCTTCAGTGGATTGGAAATGGAGATGTTCACCTGCCAAGAGCAGCTCAGTGGAGGGAAGGTAGGTTTATAGTGGCTCAGGTTCCAGAAGGTGCAGATGGTGTGGAGGTAGAGCATGTGGCAGAGAATCTCACTTAGGTTTCTACACCTCAGCGGCCTGTTCCTAGTGTCCTACCTCCATGGGGTAGGTACTCACACCCCTGAAATGTCACAGCATCCTATATAAGGCAGTACTAGATGGAAACTAAGTAGACATAAGACACCTGCTGAGCCTTTGAGGAACATTTTATTTCAGCCATGACAACAACCTCCACTTCCAACTTCTGCAGTGTTCTCAATTTCCTATAGCTTAAAATATTCAAAATGGGCAAAAAAGCATATATTTTATATGATGTTCAGAGCCCAAATATTTCATGCAGCAAGTGATACATATTTATTATATTATACACAATACAGCTGTTTTCATAAAAATTGTACATGTGTTTCAAATACATACACAGATACTTCTTCCTGCTCCTCAAACTGCATAATCACAATTATGCTCATACCCAATATGCCTACTAAATTCCTGCTTTAAATATTTATCTTGAAAGCATCATGATTAGTTCTTGGGCTTAAGGAGCCGAAAGGATCTGGCATTTTGCTCAAATCACTCACCCTAAGCCAGCTTCAAAATGGGGAGTCTGTGAATTCTTACTTGGTGTTCATATGAATATTAATCAATGTATGTGAAGAGCCTGGCAGGATGATTTTTCAATAAGCTTATAGTAATTGCAGCATCCTCCCCATCAACTTCTATTTTCTTTTATTTTTCATTTTATTTTTATTTAAAAGTTTGTTTTAACATACCCACCAATGTTCTTCACCTCTTTCCAATCATCCCTTGGCTTCTCCCAACCCCATCCCCCCACCCATTCCTCAGAAAAGGTAAGGACTCCTAAGAGGAGTAAATGTAGTCTAGCATATCCAGTTGAGATAGGATAAAGCCCCTCACCTCAGTATCAAGGCTGAAAAGGTATCAAGTCTGTAGAGAATGTACTCCAAAGAGCTAGTTTATGTACTACGAATAAATTCTGGTTCCATTTCCAGAGTCCCCATAAACTGCCCACACCATTGTACTGTCATCCACATTCAGAGGACCTAGTTCAGCCCCATGTAGATTTTCCCATCTGTCATTTCATAGTCAGTAAGCTCCCAATATCCCGAGTCAGCTGTATATATATACAATTTTTGTATGTTAGCAAGATGCTAAAACATAGATGCTAGCATACAAAAATTGTATATATACACATATATATGTAATAATTCATTAGTTACTTGTATTTTAGTTTATCAGTTGATCTCTTATACTACTAATACCAATGTAAAAATTCTGCACATTACTTAAATAATGCATACTATTCATACCTCTTCCTTCTCACATTTAAAGCCTATTTCATTGAACAAATACTCAAGATATCACATCAACAAAATTATTTTTTCAAATATCATAGTTTATGATATTATGTTAGATAATAAATAGCATTTAAATTTCAATACAAAATTTATTTAATCATAAAATATACTTCTCAATTTGAAAATTTTCTAGGGCTGTAATGATGACTAATAGATGTACTTTTGCTCCAATAACCTGACTTTGATCCCTAGGATACACAGGATGTGAAAAAAATGAACTACCATAGCTATCCTCCAATTTCCACACAGGAGGCCTGTGTCATGTTTATACACCCACAACAAATAAATAAATAAAGTAAATATAGTTAAACTTAGAAACAATTCTAGAGCCAGAAATTATGTAGGCATCACTTACATGACACCTGAGTTCAAGACAGCTCATCAGACCTTCGTGTTCTGTCTTAGTTGATCTTAAGGGTTGGGTCATTCATTTTATATTCAGGCTTGAAGAGTTAATGTTTGCTAATGTTTGCATATGCCTAGAGTCTCTAGTGCCATGTTTATCAACCCTTCTAATGCTGTGACAGCTTAATATTGTTCCTCATGTTGTGGTGATCCCAACCATAAATTATTTTCATTGCTACATCATAACAATAATTTGGGTATTGTGATGAATCATGATGTAAATGTCTGACATGAAGGATATCTTATATGTGATCCCCAAAGTGGTTGTGACCCAAACATTGAGAACTGCTGCTTTGGAGTACCAGATAAACCAATAGGTGTGTGTGTGTGTGTGTAATTTATTGGATCATTTTGTTTTCAGATAGCAACAGCAGATTCCTCACACCTGAGAAGTTTAGAAACCAATACTAAATCCTCATTCAGGAGGCAGGGGATCTCAGCAGTCTCAATCTGGTACACAAAACCCGAAAGTTTCCCAGAGAGATGCTGATTCTTAGTACAAGATGAAAGCTTAGAAACATTGGCTCTGATTTCAACAAATGGATGCGCACCAGCAATGGGGTAAATCAATTTTGGGAAAAACAAAAACAAAAGACAAATAACTAAAGAGACTGCTACAAGAAGGGACTGTCCGCCATTGACGTGGGTCTTCCATACCTATTAAATTAACCAAAACACCAAGTTGACATTAAAATCAACCATAACATAATTCAAGAATAAAGATGCAACTATTTTAGCCAGTTGTTCAATGTTACTCCAAATCAAACTATCCATACTCTTGTCTGTGTGAGCATGTTAGTTCAGGGACTGGAGGATGATTGAATTTTGAAGAGTGCTTGCAAAGGATATAAGTTCTGATCTTAGAACTGAAGTTGAGTAGCTCATAATCACCTATAACTTCAGTTCAAAGAATCAGGTACTCTCTTCTACTCCTGTGGGCACCCTCATGAATATATGCTCACACACACACACACACACACACACATACACTCACATACACACAGAAACACACACTCACACACACAAACACTCACACTGACACACACACAGACACACACACACTCACATACACACAGAAACACACACTCACACACACAAACACTCACACTGACACACAAACACTCACTGACACACACAGACACACACATTCACATACACACAGACACACACAGAGAGACAAACACGCAGAGACACACATACTCACAGACACACACACACTGATACACACACAGACACACACACGCATACACTCACAGACACACACACACTGGCACACATTCACACATAAATAAAAATGAAATAAATATTTTTTTAATGTGAGTACAACCAGGTGGCAATCAGGTTTTCTTACTCCACATCCATACACCATATTGGGCCTTACAGTAGCCCAGGTGCTGTCTTTACTACAGTCTGTATTCCACACTCATTGTCACCCCTGAGAAATTTAATCTTTTACCTCTACCTACTGCCACATTGTGCTCAATTTTTAGAGTTTAAATATAAAGTTTCCTAAAAAATAGTTGATGTTGGGAGGGATTTGTCACTTTTCAAACATAATACCTTCTTTTATTTTAGAATAATTAATTTAATATGTGACTCATTGAATATGTGACTTAACATATATTCCTAATTATAATAACTTTTTGATTGCTAATGAACTAGAATGACCCACCATGGGACTTTTTGCTCTCCTTGGGCAATAAGTGGAGGGATGAGGTGAGGGGAGGCTGAGGGAGGACTGGGAGGAGGGGAAGGAGGAAGAACAGTGGTAGATATGAAAGAAAAAACTTTTAAAATTAAAAAATGAAAATATCTCTCTCTCTCTCTCTCTCTCTCTCTCTCTCTCTCTCTCTCTCTCGTCTCATCATGATACCAAATTATTTTAAAATGGTCAAGGAAGTGATCTGAGGCTAGTAATGTTCATGGTAACCAACAAAAGTAGATAAAATTATTCTCAGAAGGAAGAAAATTCTAATAAGTAAAACTAAAACTTTCATAATGTCCAAATAATGTGTTTTAAAAAGTCACAACACAGAAGGTAAGAAGGAAATGTGAGTGAGAGATCAAGGAAGAATAAGAAATTGTATATGTATATATATGCAAACTATACTGTTTATTTAATATGTATAATGAAATATAAATATTGAAAAATATAGAATAGGAAATTGTAGAGATGTTTGATAAAAATATCCTATAACACCATTTCAGTGGAGACATATGAATGAGCACATTATTCAAAACTTCTTGAATAATAGAGCTATAAAAAGAATGAAAAGTGCTGTTTATAAATTGAACTTCAATAAATCTAATTTAGTGAAAGAATTACTATATGAAGTGGTGATTAGTGGGACATTTATAGATCTTAATGTCTGCATCTCTGAGGAACAAAGGCTTAAAGGACATGTAAAACATCAAGTGTAGACAATTGGATACAGACAGAACAAAGAGATCTAAAGAGATTAGGAAAATAAATATTTAATTGAAAAGAATAGGAAACAAATATTCAGGAACAAGTGCCAACAAGAAGTCAGAAGTTGTTCCTCTGAGGATGATAATTATTCAGTAGCCTTAGGAGCAAGTTACTACTGAAATGGGTTTGATAACTAGTCAAGCAATGACAGCTGCTTCCCTGAACACACTTCTGAGAGTCAGCTGGCCAACACAGATGCTCTGTGCTTAGCCTAGTTCCACAGGTAGCATCTAGTAACCAATGAGAAGATACTGGTACCTCTTTGATCTCTGTGCCTGCCTCAGCCCTATGTAAACATTGCTGTTTTGCCTGTCAAGAATAGAACAAACAGAATCTGTGGGTACTCAGTTATCAGTTCTTTCCTTTTCTTCCCATCCTTTCCTCTGTCCCTCTCTTCCCTTTCTCCCTCCCCCTCTTTCCTCTTTGTTCTTTCATCCCCTCCCTCTGTCCTTCCTTCCTTCCTCACCTTTAAGCACATAATCCTTGGGCATTTCCAAGATATCTTAAGTCCTCTTCATTTTCTGCAAAGCATGCTGTCCTTACTCACAGAGGTTCTGCAGTCTTTTCAGAGACACTTATGTACATTAAACTGAAGTAATCTTTCTGAGGGCTCTCGATCTAGAACCAGAGTCTGCCATTATCTGAGCTAAAATCTCTGTTTCATCCTGGCTCCCCTCATCTGCATCCTCTCCATCAACCCACCACCAAAACCAGCAAGTGCCTAAAATCATCTCTAGTTCAGCAGCTTCATCAAATTGCACAGCAGAGTCACCTGGAGTCATGAAAAGGTGCTGGTGCTTTGAGCAGGGAGGGAAGGAGGAAGGGAGGGAGGGAGGAAGAGAGAGAGCTGGGGTCAGGAAAGCAGAATATTGCAAAGCTTCTTATGCATTCTAATATGAAGCCACAGTGGAGAAACAAGTGCTCACCCTGTTGGTCTCTTCACCTCCATTATCACCCAGCCTCAGCCCCCCAGTTTCACACATGGATTATAAAAACTACTATCAGTTGAGTTTTTGGTCTCAAGGTTTATACACTTCAAATTCATCCTTCTCACAGGATAAAGGCACAGAGGCTGTTGAAATATGCCTATTTCTTTTCCTTTTAAAAATTTCCCCATGACTGCTCTCTAATAAAGTCTAAAGCCTTTTTTAAAATGAGTCCAGCAGCAAATTCTTCCATGTGTTCCATATCTGACAATGCATGATCTCATTCATTGTCACTAGGGTTTTTTTTTTTTAACATAATTGAACATCATTGAAATGTTTATTTTATTTTTTGAGTGAGGAAATTGATTACTTTTATTTAGAGGGATGACAAAATAAACATTAAAGAAGTAGAAAGGACTAAATAATTGCTGCATTCTGTTAGATTTTGTAAAATTTTGTTTATTTTTGATACATATAATATTTCCACTTATTAAAGACAACAGCAAATATTTGTCATAAATAAATAGGTGTGCTTGTTTATTTTTACAGGCAAATTTAAATCTTGGCTAAATATTTTCTAACACATAGAGCCTCTTCAGTGTTTTCCAGTGTTACTTGTCATCCAATGTTTCTCTGTCCTGCCTGCCCAGTCCCAAAACCATTTAGTCCCAAGTAATTACAAAAAGAAATATTAATTATAAGCTGTTTGACCTATGGCTCAGGCTTATTACTTGCTAACTCGTACTCTTAAACTAACTCATGCTTCTTATTCAGATTTAGCCATGTGGTTTGGCACCTTTGCTCAGGAAGGCATTGTCTCCTTTCTCCCACAGTCTGGCAAGTATATACCCTGCTCCTCCTCTTCTCAGAATTCTCCTTGTCTGGTCGTCCCATCTATGCTTCCTGTCAGCCTAGGTTTTAGTCAATCAGCATTTTATTAAGTCAATATTTACAGTGAAAAATATTTAGAGTGTACAGAAGCATAGTCCCACAGCTGTTGATTGACTCTTTTATTTTTGAAAAAATACCCAAGATGGATGGAAAATCATTTATTGAACTATGTGCTTCTGTGGATTTGTTTCCTGAAGGCTCACAACTCTTTTCCCTAGTAAGGAGAAATAAGGTCTCTACACTTATAAGAGTATTTTCATGTGTTGATTTTCTTTCTTTCTAATCTCTGCTTTTATTACTTGAGGATTTCATGCACCATACCTGCCTTTCTTCTAGAGTACTTTCTCCAATTGAGTAATTGGACCTCTAGTCAGACTTACCTAGTAATTTCTTCAATGCTCTCATTTTCAAGATCATTTTTTTTGTTTATTTCAAATTTTGAGACAGAATATAACTATGTAGTCCTAGATGGACTGAAGCTCATCATGTAGACCTTGAACTTGCAGCAATTTTCCTGCTTTTGTCTCCCGAGTATTGGGCTTACATATATGAGGAACCAACTTCTGCTTGAATATTGCTTCTAGTCCTGGAAAAGCAGTATTTGCTTTTCACTGCCAAGCCAGCTCTGTAGTCCCTGATACTTATGATGCTTCTATAAACTCTTAAACCTCATTTCTCTTCCTGTTTTATAATATACTGTGTTTATGCCAGCATGGATAATCTATACTGTTCTTGAGTTCTCTTCAATTTTGTTTCAACTCTCACTGTAAGAGCTGAGAATACAACAATCAAAAAAGCTAACACTTCTTTCCATTTGCTCAAAAGTTATTGATGCACATACATAAAATAGTAATAGGATGAGTTTGGTCTACAAAGTAAGTTTCAGAATAGCCAGACCTGTTACACAGAGAAACCCTGTCTTTAAAAAAATATGGAGGAGGTATGGGAATTAGTAGTAGGTTTGGAGAGATGCAAATAGTAACCACATTAAAACAGAACAGAATTACCATGAAGGAAGAACAATTGCAAAGGCATGGAACTGATCGATGGTTCTCATAGCAGTAACTGCTGACTGGCACTTAAGAGCAAATGAAAATATGTTGTACAACCAAGAGATAAGAAGGGCCAGAGCAAAACAGTGCTTTCTGGATTTGACTGAACTGTTGCACTCATAGACTCAGAGCAACTGTGATTGTTTCCACAAACATTGAACATGCTACCTGTGATCCCAGCTTAGAGGCAGGAAGAGCTTAGTTACTCTCACTACTATCAAAGAATCCATTGATATTTGATGGCATCTAAGGAAGGAGGAATCAGGTTTTGGTGGAGGGACAGGGGATATAGTCCCTGGTAGTTTTCCTGTGTTTCTGCCAATGTCCCATACATTGTATGTATCTATAAAATTCTCAAATAATTTAATATTAAAAATAGAAGGGACCTTGAATAAGAATATACAAGGATAGAAAGTGTGACTTCTTTGTTAATAATAACAATAATAAAAAAAGAAAAAAAAGAAGTGGTAGTTTGGTCAGCATCTACCTAGAACCCAAATCATCTCAGTACTTGCTGTTAAATATTAAGTTTCTCCAGGCCCTTGAAAGTCCTAATATAGTTACTTCATTCTGCATTATAAAGTCTTAGCTTTCCAGAGCTATTTTAGTCATTATGTTTTTATCTTAAAGGCAGAGAGGCTTTCATAAAATCTTCCAAGTGGCCATTTGTGGTAATGATGCCTGCTAAGCAACACTCTGCACATGGTTAAGCCTACACTGCAACATGTTTTGTGGTTGTTATTATTTGCTGATTGATGGTTTGTTTTCCTGAGTTTAGCCTATGCAATAACCTTAGGGCTGTAAATATTATTTCTTGACCATATAAACCACAATATAGGGGGAATATGGAAAAAGACTTCTTGACAGTTTTTATCCTGCTACCAGGTTGTAATATTCATTAAGTTTCCCATTTCATTACATGTCTCTCACTTCTCAGAATCCTAGTCACCAACCACCTATGATTTTAAGATGTTCCACATACACACAGAGTTGTAAAACTCAAGAAAGTTAGAGAGCCTGAGGTGTCATTACTTTTTACATGCCAAATATTCCTTTTTTTTAAATGTTTGGGTATTGCTCAAATGTTCATCAAGGGGTAGAGAAACAGTTCAGTGGTTAGGAGGTTTTTTATGCTCTTTCAGAGAAATTAAGTTTGGTTCTCAGCACCCATATCAAGTATTTAACACCCACCTATAACTACAGCCATAGAATATCCGAGTCCCTCCATGAACACCTTTACACATATAAATGCACATGCACACACATGACAAATGATGAAATTAATCTTTAAAATAAAAGCTCCTCCAAGAAGTTCTTTCACTCACAGAATTTTGTCTACATCTCTAAAAACTGTTATTCTCAACACAATATTCATTATCACAAAAATAAAATGCCATCATACAATTTTGTGGTCAATAATTTTCACTTTAAAGTAGTGGTATATGAATTTACTACATCTAAAGATCTGATAATTGTTGCTACAAGGCACACAATGATCTCTTGAATTACTAGAGAATATTAGCTTAAAATCAGCCTGTTGGGACTAAGACTTCACAGTTAGAATTACAACTTTGAGGCCAACATTTGGTAGACTGAGAAGTTACTTGCCTTTCTCCCCAAAGAGTAATTTTCTTGCAGACTCAGATATACTTGGTGAGTGAACTTACAAAGTTAGTATTTACAGGGAAAATTTATAAGTTTTGTGAGAATGAAAATGTTTTACTTTTCTCAGTTTATGTTAATCCTTTACTCTAAAGGGGAAAAATCAATTTTCTAATTATTTTTTAAAATAAAAAGGCCTTAAACAACAATAAAATAATAACCAAGGTCATTTGAGGTAATGAGTATAGAAATTTCTCTGCAATCAAAATTACAGATGCCATATCAGTCAAGGACAGATAATGTTTTGGTTTTCCACATAATTAACAGGAAGTGTCAGAAAAGATGTATAGGCTTGGTGATTGCTTAAGAATAGCCTACATTAGCCTGGATTAAAGTTACAGTTGATGGGACAGATTACTTAACAGAAGAGTTTTTTTTTAAAGATAATTGTCTTACTTAGTTGTTGATATTTTGAAGTCTCAGTATTTGGCATATCATCTTCTGTAGGTCCAAATGTTGGTGCATATTAGCATGCATGAAATAACACAGCTTCATTTACTTCCCATTTACTTCATCTGCTTTGCTTTGGAAGTAAGAAAAAAGGCAAGAACACTCCAGACTTCTTCCCTTAGAACAATGGCTTCAAATCTCTGTTCTTCTTTGGCACATATGACTACTGGCAAAATTGATGTAGGCCATACCCAAATACATGCCCAGGATGCAGGTTGACAATTCATTTATCCCTTTCTTCTTATGAAAGCCAGGGTCTGGTCTGAGTTGGATAATATCCTGTTAACTGCATCTTCTCATTTCCAAAATAAAATATAAGTCAAAGTAACTTATTACTATTGATAACCTTTCATAAGCCATTATTGAGAAAGTCTTTAGAAATGACACTATTTCAGAACCGAGTAGTTAATAAGTGAAGACTTTAATAATAAAGCAGACATACTATTTACTTTTCCCCTATTCAGAATTCACTAGTTAATAACAACTGTACTAAGTCCTTGTATTTTTAAATGCCTCACTATGTACTGTTGGGTGGTCTGGAGTGTACAGGCTTACATTGGAGTCATGGAAATCTGGTGGGAGCCATTTTGTAGGCTTATTATTACATTTAATACCTTTGTAAAGTGTCATTTAATGTCCCCAGAGGCATCTTTATATTACTTCTTCTCTTCCCTCCTTCCTTATTTCTCCTTTTTCCCCTCTTTCCTCCTTCTCCCCTCACTCTGCTCTCCCCCCAGTGCTGCTTCCCTTTCTCTTTCTCTCCTTTACGTCTTTCCTTTTATTTGCATTTCTTTTATGCCAGTTTATATTTATACCATATGTTTCTGTTGCTTTAGTTTTCCCATGATGTTTTTCTTTTCCACAGCCTCCTCTTCCTGTTCAGGAGCAGTTTGTTCCTGTTTGGTAAGAACCCTTCAGTGGCTGACAGAGCCTAGATGGCTACTGTACTATGAGCTCTGTAAGAATCATTGTACATTTTGGAGGAATTTGTTCTGTTAGATATGTTTGGTGACCCAAGGATTCACATGTAACCAATGGTGTCCAAAAGCACTAGGGGATTTTAAGCCTATAAAGAAAATAGCCAGCATTATTTTCTGTTATATTAATCTTTAACTCATCCTCACTGTCTGGCCTATATACATGAGAATGGAACTTTTTATACACTTGTAGATTTCTGATATGCTTCTTCATATGGCCTGCACATTTCTCTCAAATTCTTAAAGTAAACATAAAAGCTTAAATCTCTACACTACACAATCTTGTAGGATTCTCTAGGTAAATTGGATAGAGAGTCACTTTTTGCACATTTTTGCCAGGCAAGTAGAAATAATTATTTTCAAGATGAACATTCAGCAGCAATTTTGAGCAGTGAATCATGTGTGTTGAAGGGTGTTCAGCATTATAATTCTTATATGGGTACAGGATGATCACAGTTCTAATTTATTCATAAATTCACGTTGCTTTTGTTCCTTAAGTCTGTCTAATATTCTACCAAGATCTATGTCAGAGTTAGTACCCAAATTCCTGTCCTTCAATTGCAGTCAAATAAAAAGACTTCTTGAAGATTTGAATATTTATTATATTTATTAAGAAACAATGACCATCTGTAAAAGACAGAATAATTTCATCAAAAATAGAAAACCATAAAACCATTCTGGGCACAGTCCTAGTTCCATTCAGTTTCTGTGATAAAACACACTGACCAAAGCAGCTTAGGGCAGAGATGGATTTTTTTTCTGTTCTTCCAAGTAACAGTTTACCATGAAGGAAAGACAGATCAGGAACTCAAACAGGACCTCAAGTGGCTGGTTGGCTGACTCCCTTATCCACGTTTAATTGTGTTTCTAATATAGCTCAGGAGTACTTGGCTAGAAAAGGTGCCACCAGTGCCACCAGTGTTTAGGCCCTGCTAAATCCATCAGTTCAAAATCTATAGAATCCCCACAGCCAAGTTCACACAAAAATCTAATATCAACAACTCCTCTATCAGGCTTTCTTAGTGACTCTAGCCTGCATCAAGTGGACAAAGATTGTCAGGGCAAGTAAAATTTCAAATACTGGTTCTGTTTTTAGCATGAAGTTCAGCATGTAACTTCAAGCCACCCTTTTATTATATATTTTTGATTATATAGTTACCTGGGAAAGGAATTTTTAAAATCTACAATAATAATAATGTACCAATCCAAAATACACATTAGTAACCCAAACACACACAGCACAAAGACCTCTCCATTCAAAATGGTTCCAAATGTGGCAATTCAACCAACAAATCTCAAAAGTATTTAAAATAAAAATTGTGCCTCTGCACATTGTTTTTGAAAAGTGAAGTACAAAATCCTTTACAGTAGTGTTAATGCAAAAGTGTTAAAAGAAATCAAGAGTAGTTTAAAACTAGACAAGAGAATATCTTTACATTGTATACAAATAGTATGATATTTTAGGTTAAAAGTCTTAATCATATATGGGTTTTGATATAGAAGTTATGGTACATATTTCCACAGACAATAAGGAATAACTATTGTATTTAGTAAATGTTTCATTACTGTCAATTTATACTAGGATATCACAAAGGGCTTGGTGGGAGGGATATGGAGTGAAGAAACCTGGTCACAATATCTGTTTCTATTTATATAACTATATAACCTAAGAAATTTCCAGAATCTCCATGGGCCTTTTTCTCTACAGTCTGCATTGGAATTCTGTCTAGTCATTTTCATGCAAATATCATTTTACTTGGAGTTTGGAAAGAGATAAGAAAAAGATTTCTGGTATATGGTAGGAACCATGGACTGGGTATTGCAAATTGGATATAGAAACAACTTCAGGGGATATAATCAGTCCTGTGTTCCGTAATCAGGAAGAGAGTTCAGGAGAAACATACTGGTGAAGATGTGGGATTGTCTTGTGGGCATTGTAAGAACATTTCAGCCTAATTAACAACTTCAGAGTCACAGGACAGGGACATTCAATGAACTATAGAAAATAACTAAGACAGAAAGTCTAGATCCCAGATCTGAATGCTTATGACATTCTGAATATTCTTTCTAAATGGATAAGCATAAAATAGAAGTAAAAATACTAAACTTGAATTTAACATCATAAACAGAGGTAGAACTGATTAAACATCACATCCTCTCTATTTTTTCAATTGAAGTATTCAAATATTGATCTATAAGCTTGAATAATATAAAGCACTGTAGTAAAGTACAGGATCATAATTTATAGGGATATTATGTATGATATGAGACAAAATTCAGCAGTTTATAATATGAAATTCAAACATATTGCTATTTGATTGAAATTGATGATTTTATAAAATGAATTATTTATATTATATAATTCAACATTTTAAGTAATTGAGATTGCCTTTCCTGTTCCATTAATTCTGAATAGTGAATTGATGATGTTCTCTGATAGTCTCCAAATGTTATTTGCCTCATATAACATGATCACAATTATGAATAGAAGATTCAGCTCTGCTAATGAGGAGACACATTGAATGTCCATTAAGATTTAGATGATTTTCTCTCTGTCAGTGGTCATAGTTGACATTTACTGTTTATGGCCAGTGCTTATTTATTTTCCTCAAAAAACTATTTACTATCATTTTCAATATGTTAATTTATTATTTCAAATTTTGTGGTGGCACTGACAAGAACATAGAATTTTGAAGAGAAAAGTTTCCATATTACAGTCAATTCACTTGATGTCATTTTTTTCATATTGAAGCTACCTCCAGTAGCTCTCAGGGGGTAGGGTACAGAACAAAATCACAAGGACAAAAGTGCTGCTAATGCTTCCTTACACTAATGCTGTCCTGAGTAAGAGAATAAAGGTAAAAGAAGAAAGAAAAAATGATTGCATGTATTCATCAAAATGTAGGCATAAGGCTGGTGCACACTTTTAAATCTGGCACTTGAAAGGCAAAGGCAGGTAAATTTCCTGAACAGCCAGGCTACACAGATAAACTCTGTCTCAAAAACAAAATAAAGCAAACAAACACCCCCCAAAAAAACCACACAAAAATGTAATCTTAAGCATTTACATGTTGAACATTATAAAAGTGCCAATGATATTCACAAGGTAATGGCTTTAATAACTCTCATTTTTCAGTGTCAAAGAATAAATTTTTAAAATGTTTATCATGTTAAGCTTCTACATACACATAAAATTTTACAAATCTTCAATTTATTTCCCCTAAATACTTTTATTAGCCCAAGGCACTCTCCTCTCTCTCTTTCTTTCTTTCTCTCTCTCTCTTTCTGTTTCTTTCTCAAAGTTCATTAGGTTTTTTTTAGATCTTGGTTGTATTATTTATTTTGATTTATGAAAACAAGAGAATTTAGTTGCAGCCATATTACCAGCTCAATTTTTGATTTTTCTAATTAAAAAATGGAGAACTAGATGAATAATGCCCCCTGCCCTTTATCATATATGTAGCTTTTTTCTGGAAATTATAATCTTTTATCTTATCAAATTATAACTTAGGGCAGAAGACAATCTTGAGCATAAATTGGCAAAGGTCACATGTATGTTATCTTTCATGAATGGCAATAAGAAAGTAGGCTGAAAAGCATTACTCTAATAGAGGGAATTTGAGAAAGTCATATGCTAGTCAGCCATGAGGCTATATATTCTTGTTATTCTGTGCCCTCTATGGTGTACCAGGATTTACCCTGCTATCATTCTTAAATTTATGGTATGTCTACTTCTATAGCTTCAAGAAAAAGGGAGGGGCATTCCATCACATTAGTAACCTTTTTAGAAACTTTTGGTTCAGACAATTTCTTTTGTCCTTTTTAATTTTAATCAGCATGAACTGAAGACATTTATAAACAAATAAGCAAACAATACTCTTGTGAAATCCCTTTCATCAGAAGGAAGAGAAAGGCCTGTTTTTAATTACTGGTAACTTCATCATTCAGAAATTTTAGTGGGTTATAAAAATGCTTTGATCTTTGATGATTTGTCACATTAATGCAAAAGGAGGAAAAAAAGAAAGTATATCTTTAATAAAGATGGTGGACAAGAAGTTAACAAAATATGTCATCTGTAGGAAAATAAATAATTAATGAACTGAGATTTAGACAGAATGTAGATAATAAAGATACCAAGAAAGTTGCAATAACTATGATTAATATTTTAAGAACTTTAGTTAAAACTGCTGTTAATAGATATGGATAATTGTGTTCAAAAGCAATATGGAACCTCTAAGCAAAGTAAAGTAAAATAAATACAAATGGCAGAGGAAAATATACATTATGGTACATAATAATTTTTTGTCTTTCACCAATAGATTCAATTGAGTTAAAGGAGGGAAATCAATGAATTTGAAGTTATGTCAATAGTAATTACTTTAAACTATAACCCAAAGAGAAAAAGGGTTAAGAAAAGTAAAATTTCAGGACACCCAACAGCTGTAAAACAAAATAAAACTACTTAAAGTGTAGTAATTGGAATCCACTAAGAGAGAGAATGAAGGCTAGCATTAATGTTAAGTAGGTAGGGAGTCAGGAATTAGTGGACTTGGAAGCCATTGAGAATTAACCCCTCCCCTCTTTAGTGTGGATTTAGACTTCACATTTCATTTCCTTGGTAACTTAGAAAGAAAAAGATCACAACTGCCCTTCTTTAGGCCTCCTGGTGAAGACATAATATTTTATTTATTCCAAAAATTTACATATACTATTGTCTCCTCCATTATGAGTTAATCTAGTGGGGTTTGTCAATCACTGGCCAGCAATCTTTAGGCCAAGGAAAGTTAATTTACTTGAAAACAGTGATGGGAGGAATAATTATTCCCCAATACCTTTCTTGTTTTTCTCAGTTTCCCTTTCCTTGACAGCTGCAAAGATTACGATTTGTTCACTCTGCTTTACACTTGTTTTGTTTTTCTCATACTCTAATTGTCTTTGAGCTTCTTTCCAAGTCTGTTTTTAAATTTTTTATTGCACATTTATTATGTACATCTATTATGTGCATTTATTATGTCTTGTCAGTCTTGGGTGTCAGAGAGCAAGGACACATGCTATTGTCATAATCTTCTAATTAGTGGTTCATTTGCTCTAGACAAGGCAACTTTCTGTATTTAAGAAGTTTTATTCCAGTGCCTCTAGCAAAAAGAGTTGGGCAGAAAGTGGCAACAGATGATCAAAGCTATAACAAAGCCCCAAAATTTTCCCAGATGGCAAATAGCAGCCAATGTTGGGCATGGAGAAGATGGTTGCAAGGGAAAAAGGAGTCCCGAAGAGCAGCCCATTAGAAGATCCATCTATTCTCACAAGTTTCAGCATCATGAAAGGTTTGTGTTTGAGTTAAAAGAGTACACTGAGCCAGGTAGTTCTTTTGAAGTAAGAGTTTTATTATAAGAATCATTGACACCACAGACAGGAAGACAGTAGCATAGCAGGGGTTCACGGAGAGCTGATACTTACATGGAACAGTAAGCATCTTTTTGTGCAGTTTCTAAGCCACATGACTGATGAGATCCCTATATTAAATATCTAGTCTGTAGTCAGGTTGGCTCAATTAGTAATGAGGAAGAGAAGGGTTCAAATTTAGAAAAAAATAGTTTCTTTATGTCTAGATACAATATTCCTTTCATTCTGATCATTGTCACACTTTAGCCAAAATGGAGGTGTTTTGTGAATGGTCTTATCCTGGCTAATACCTAATTGTTTTCTTATTAAAAGATAATATCATGTAGCTTCTGAATTTTTCTATACATTCAACTCTTTGTCTTGTGTCAATGTGTCCTAATTATCAACAATGATCCTTTCTAAATATTCATTTGAGACTTGCATACCAACATGCTGGCTCCCTCGGATCATACTTATCATAAATATTATATAGCAATATGGCTTCAAACTGTGTCATGGACATTGTGACTTACAGTAAGATTATAAAACATGTCTAATGGGATAATAATGTTTTGAAAATGTCTGGATTAAGTAAAAAATGTTGTCTGCTTTTTAAATGCTCTATCTCTGGCCTCTTGTCTTTTATCTGTTTGCATATTATATTTATCTTTCTGTTTCTAGGGCTGTACCAATATCTCTGTAGCTCCCCTGTACTTCTTTAGATCATCATATGCTCTTCAGCAGTGAATACAGCTCAATATTTTGGATTATGTAACCTGAAGATACCTCCTGCAAAGCTCCACTGTTATAAATATGGATGTGTGTTCTGAAAGCACTCACAGAAGTTTAGAGGTTTGTCTGTTAAGGATAAAGAATTGTGCCATGAGCATATTAATAGAAATGTAAGTGGAGATGTTTTCATTATGAAGGAAAAATGCTTCTGAGAATGATGTGGTCTAGTGACCTCAAAAAGACAGATGTCCAAAAGCACTAGCCATAAGGCTCTTAACACTCCATAAGCCATTTACATAAGTCCTTCCTTTCTGGCTTTAACAGTGCAAGTTCTACATACAGCATGGAGTCTGGATAGGAAATATTTACAATCCATTTGCTGTCAACTGGCTTTTGCCATTCTTTAATCTTGCTGTCACTCTCTCTGTTCCTAGGATCCTGACACATTGGGCTTCTACTCATGTGCAGACTACATTCTTGATGTATGATATCTTTACACAACAAGACTTTCCAAAAGTTGGAGTGAAGCAAAGGTAGTGAGTTTCTTGGTTAGGAGAAAGAACAGACATGCTTGCAGTGAGCCCTGTGTTCATGCAAAAATAAGAATACAACTATATCCTATAAAAAAAGCTATGGAGTGACTCTGAGGCTTTTGGAATTATATGATATAAAAGAAGTTATCTACCATGGAAGTTAAAAATAAGAAAAAATGTGTTGGTTTATTCACTTTTAATCCTGGATTTATACAAATGATATTATAAGGCAGTCTATAAGAAAATGGGAAATTATATATGGAAGATATCAACAAAAGCTTAAGAATCAGTTGTTTTTCATAAAATCATCATACAAAGAGATACTCCATTCCACCACAAAATAATAATAATAATAAATGAAAAAAATAAAAAATCCTCTTCTGTAAATATCTGTATTTGTCTAAAACAAGTCATTCCTAACTCGCCAGTGTTGTGGCTCTGTAGCTTATGGTCATCTCTAAATCTTCCACTCCTTGATCCTATGTGCTCTTGGGATCAGGATGAGAAGGACCTCCACAAGGTGATGGCAGAAGCCAGTGAAGAGTCGGCTATCAGTCTGTATTGCCACTTTTCAAAATTAGTCATCAGTTTTCTTTGGAGAAAGTAGTCCATACCTGTCAGTGGGTGGTTTTTGCTTTATGTAAAATAAATAAGTTTAAGGAATTTCTTACAAGTAGAAGAGTGTTTGTGTTTGTGAAAGAGACACCCCTACCTCAGTGTATTTAATGGATGACAAACATGGAGAACTATTACTCATTGTGAAGCAAGACAAAGGGACAGGAAGTTAATGTCACCATTTCTGAGGTGATTCTCAGAACATATTGACTAATGAAAAATTTCTGACTGCTGGGAGGGCGAGTAATAAATGTAAATTTCAAGGAGAAAAAGCATCTTAACTGTGACTATGAGAATATGTCTTAAAAAGTCTACAACAGCATGTGATGCAGATTGCTGGAAAAAAATTTTACCATCAGATCAAGAAAACACATTACATAAATACTTCTTAATAGTCAGTGTTTGGTGATCACACATTAATTATCCCATTATCACAAGTGCAGAGCAAATGGTGGCTGAACAAATGCATAATAGGATCACAACAAGTTTCAGGTTGCTATTAATATTCTCCTTCTGTTTGTATGGAATTGATCCACGGTCTCACTCTTTCTCTGCAGGTAAGATGATTAAAGTAGAAGAAATTGAATCCTATAGGTAAATGTGAATCCACTAAGTAGTCAGGCAGAACATAATGTAGAAGTGGTTATTTAGAAAAGTGTCTTAAGGGCCTGGAGAGATTCTCCAGAGGTTAAGAGTGCTTGCTGCTCTTACAGAGGTTTGATTACCATCACCCATACTAAAAAGCTCACCACCTCTCTAGTTCTAGCTCTTGTGGACATGGTGTCCTCTTCTGGCCTCTGCTGGCACACACATATACAGATAAATAAAAATAATAAACTTGGGGCTTTATTTAGGGAGGAGGAAGGAAGGTTAATTGGAGAGGGAAAAATAACCATAAGGGTGTCTATAAAAGGCACAAACATCTATTACTATTTATTTGCCTAAAATTACATACAATACATGTAAGTCTTTATGTATACATACATAATTTAAAAGAAGTTATCACACCTGCTTAGACAATGGTTCTTCCCAAAGCCATAGACTATGTAATAAACAAACACCAGGCATGACAAACATCCTTTTGAGTTGTAGGCAGCCCAAGAACCTCACTAAACAATGTATATGTGTGTGTGTGTGTGTGTGTGTGTGTGTGTGTCTTGTGTGTGCCTGTGTCTTTGTGTGTATATCATAAAGCACATATGGAGGTCAATGGACAATGTGTACAGTCATTCCCTTTTCCCACCACTTGCTTTTGAGGATTAAATCCAGGTTATCACCTTCACCCACTGAGGCATCTCAGCAGTTTTCTTTAAAGACTAGAGGAAATTTCAGCTGAAGACAAACTTAGGTATAGGCAGAAGAATTTTGTGATTACAAACATCTAGAATGCCTGTCTGTCTCCAGATACTAAGGTGAAATACCCATTCTAGTTCACCTGATCCCATATCCAATGTAACACACCAAATGTAGCTGTTGAAATCTGTTTTCACTGCTAATTGGCCTTGGCCTTCAGATCACATGTCATCCTGGCTCTTCATATCACTTGCAAGCCTTTCTTTCTGAGTGAATTGTTCCTATGAGTTACAGTTTGACAAATAAGTAAAAGCAAGGAAACATCAGAGATATGAGAAATAGGAAAGAGAGAGTAATTATTTGAGTGTAGAAATGTGCACATGGCAAAAAGAGAATTGGAAATACTAAACGTGGATCTTATCACTTTATCAGTGTCAAATTTCCTATTTGATTGAGGAAAAAATGATACTGTTCACCTATGGAGCAACTAAGGACCACCAGCATTAAACTCAGTGTACATTTTTAGCTAATTCATATAGTAAGCCTGACCTATAGAAAAGATGAGCAAATATTTATAGTAAAATAGTTATTGTTAAGTGAAGAGTTCTGTTTAATCATAATTTGTTAGTCCTAGTTTGAGTCTTTCTGCATATTTTAATGTGTAAGAGGTCACACAGTTAATTACTGTTAAACTATATTCTTGGGTAAAAGTATTTGATCTTTTAAATACATAAATAATCTTTAAGTTATTCTAAAAATTGTATCATTGGAAAAAATACTAAGATAATTTTTTAAAGTTTTATTATTTCATTATACATATGTGTATGTATGTATATATATATATGTATGTATGTATGTATGTGTGCCTAAGTATATGTTTGTGTTCTGCATGAATTCCTGCCACTTGTGGAAGCTACTGGAAGGCACAGATCCACTGGAACTGGAGTTGCATGAAATAGTGAGCTATCATGTGGGTGCTGGGAATCAAACCTGGGTCCTCTGTAAGACCAACTAGTTCTCTTAACTACTGAGATACCTCTCCAGGCCTCTCAAATGATTTTATGCTTAGAAAGTAATCCTGAAGTTCATACAAAAATATACCAACATGATACCTATTTGAATGTTAACATGCTAAGATATAATTCAGAGATGAAGAAATAACGCATGAGCCAAATTGGCTCTATTCTCCTGTCTTTTAAATTTTATAGACTATACTGCTGATGAGATATACATTCCTGACCTTTTCTCCTTATTAGTTAAGAATGCTGGTTCTGATTGCTAATATCAGATTAGTTATGCTTATTGATTGTCACCAGGAGACAGAAACTGTACAGCTATTTTAACAGACATAATTTTAAATATAAATAATTTGTTAAGAAGGTGAACTGTTGTTAATTAGGTTATTCAAAAAGCCATATAGAACTTTTATCAATATCCCGAAGATTTGGTTACTGGTGAAAACAGCAAGAATCCATAAACTTAGATGCTTAAAAGAAGTTGAAAGACTGGCTGATGATCTAGGTTGCATCTCAGCTGATGCTGACCTCTTTGATGTTAGAAGAGAGGCCTTACCAGATCTTGAAGGAGTGACACAGCATGGCTGTGATTCAACAGGAGCCAGAATTTCTCGAGGAGATCTGTCCTAGCTTGCTGGGTTTTGGATATCTGTTCTGTCACAGTTGGAAAAAGCACAAACTGGATTAAGGTTGTTCTGATGGGACTGTTGTTGAGATGGACAGTCTTTGCTTGTTGCCACTGGCAGAGACAGAGCAAACCAGCAGGTGCAAGGTTTTTGGCTTCCAGCCCTAGGCCTCCTTCCTTCACTTTCTGCTGTTAGAGCCTCAAAGACCTCAGGCAGCCAAAGCAGAGGAATTTACAGAACTATGATTGAACAATTGCAAAGGTCATTGCTTAGCAGACAGAACTCATGAGGGTCAGTTCAAGAGCTGGCCCACAGGTCAACAGACCACAACCTGAACCAGACACAGCAGGATGTAAAAAAAAATCAGACTTTATATATATATACATCAGTTTTGCACACTTTCATTTTCCAAAATAAAGTATTATTCACACACTTTAAAAAGGAATTAAGTTGAACTCAGGAAGCAACCATTCATTTGTAGGACAGGTTCTAGTTATAGGTTTGTGAATCTTGCAACACTAAAACTACACATGTTAGTCATGCGACCCTGTATACATGTGCAGGGGAAATACAACAAGGAATTATTTTAAGGGAACACAGTGAAAGCAATTTCACTATGGAAGTCAAGGTTTATTTCTAAGGAACAAGCAGTATATTGTTTTATATATGGCATTCAATGAAGAATGAACTTGCTTCATCTTTGGAGCAACCTGCCAGAGAAAGACTAGAAAAGAAATGCTCTTTCAGGCTCTCATAAAATTCAATGATTAAATTCCATAATATATGGTAAACTGAAGAAATGTCTAGTATTTTCTGTGGTGATATTTTGAGTATACTCTTACATATAAAGTGCCTGAAGATCTGATGGCAAAGCCAGCTACTAGTTAATTATAGATGCGAGGCAGTAATGGCACATACCTTTAATTCCAGGACTTGGGATCTCATGACAGTAATCCCAGTATTTGGGAGGCACACACAGCTTTAATCTTAGCACAAGGGACTTTGGGAGAGCAATTGATATGATTTCGGTGGAGAGAGAAATATAAGGCAGGGGGAGACAGGAGCTCAGCCTTGTGTCGTGAGGATTTAGTAGAAGTAAGAAGTCTTTCTAGTGTCTCCTTTATCTCTAATTTTTCAGCATTTACCCTGATATCTGGTTCTGAGTTTTTATTAAGACCAGTGAGGTTTTGAGCTATAGCTGATAATTAAAAAAAAAAAAAGATAAAAAGTTGTTTCCCACATTAAAAAATGCAAAACATTATTACAATAGAGGGAGTAAGGTCCCTGTTATTAGGTAGCATTTCATACTTCTGGGGTCTTTGATGAATTTGAAGACCAAATAGTTTTCCTTAGTTATAATGGAAAGTAAATTAGATATAAAACTTTAGAGGATAGATAATGGAGTACTTACTCTGAATTTGTCAAATGTTTCTGGAATAGACATTGTTGATGTTTTTGTTGTCTGTATATATTGTATATAGTTATTGTACTTATGGCATATAGTTTTTCTTATATTAGTTATAACCTTTTTAATTTTAGACAAAAAAAGTAATAAATAAAAAGTTTTTATTAAGACCAATTAGGATTCAAACTAGTTTTTCTATGTTAGGAACACTTCAAATTGTTGTCAAAACCTTGAAAAACCTATTTCCCTTTTTTCTGTTACTGAAATATCAAAACAAGACACAGACACACACACCATATTAAAATAAATATATTTAATTGATATGTGTTATGTGAATGGATGGATGTGAGAAAAATGTGTAAAAGAATTAATAAATATATAGTTCTATCTATATTCTGTGTGATGTACATAAAATCCTTACTTATTTTTGCTTACAAACTGAGAGACAATATGAGAGTTAATTTTACGTGTGAACTTGAGCAGTTACATGATAACCATACATTTCATCAAATAATATTCTGGATTCTTCTATATTTTCATTTACTTTGTGCCTTAGTTAATGTTCTATTATTGTGAAGAGACACTATTACCAAGGCACTTTATAAAAGAAAATATTTAATTAGGGACTGGATTACAGTTTCAAGGGGTGAGTCCATGACTATCATGGTGTGCAATAAGTCAACATATAGGCAGGCACAGTGCTAGAGCAATATCTGAGAGCACACATCTGCTCCACCTGCAGAGAGAGAGAGACAGACATAGAGAGACAGAGAAAATGAACATAAGAATGGGCTATGGAAACAACTGGTAACCAAGCATTTAAATACATATGCCTTTGGGGGTGTTCTCATTTAAACACTACAACTTGGTAGAGTTGAAAATGCTGATTGTTCTCTTGATATTTATGGCCTGAGACCTGGGAAAAAGGGCTAAAGACAAGAAAATGTCTAACTTTACTTTGTGTAGAAAATAATTTCTCTGTCTGCCTTCAAACTTGGATGCTGATATGTATATGCTCTCAACTCAGAAAGTGTTATTCTTTCTGGGGTTTTCTTTCTCTGGATTTTTAACTTGGACCAAAACAAAATCATTCACGGTCTTAGGTCTCCAGAGGCTGCACTATTTACCCTATAGATTCATTCTGTAGATCTCAAAATTTGTCATCCTTTATATGAGACAATTCTTTATAAAAATATATTACATGCAGAGATATCTTTCTATCCAGATATTTGTTTATCTACTATTTATCATCTTGTATTATCTATTATCTATTGATTTATCTATTATACATGTATCTCCCATCTACTATATATAATCAATTATCTATCATCTTTCTATTATCAATCTACATATGTATCTATCAGTCTTTCTATTTTTCATTTCTTTCTATTACCTGTCTTCCACTTATCACCTATCATCTGTCTTCTAACTATCTGTGAGCTTCCTACATCCTTGTTCTGTTATTTCTAGAAAATTTTGCCTTATACAGCTGCTAACCAATAAATGAAGGAGGAAAACAAAATAGAGTAGCAACTGGATTTCTCAAATATGGACATTATGCTTTCTTTCTTTTTTGTTGTAACTATTTTATCAAAGACCACTTCCTCTCAGCTGCCATTCATTGTCTACTGTCTAACCACCGTGTATATTCCACCCATTTCTCCTTGTGCTTTGAGTTTGAAAACCAAACCAAAAACCAAAAAACAAACAACAAGAATGAAAAGCTAAGTAAATAATTTGTCCAATATGGCATGTTAAAGGTAAGTAAAGAAAAACTCCAGCATTCTCAAATTTCAAAGTTCATTCTCACCTAGTTAGGGCATCAATATTTTGCCATGTATTTTTAATTATTATTCATTTTAGTTTGTTTACTTTTAAAAAGTGAGTACTGGACTGTAATAATCTTTATTATCCCTTCTACTTTACACAATCTGTTATTCCATCTTCCTTAGTGATGATGTAAAAATAACCATCATGGTCCTGGTAGTTTCATGTTATACATGTCAGTTCTTGTTTAAAGCCATACAATCAAATTACTGTGTTAGAATATACTTTTAGAGAGAAGTTAAGGTATGCTTACCTTAAAGAAATTTTACCACAATTGCTTCATAGTTGTGTGTTTGTAATTAGTTTAAGCAGAAATGAAGATCTTTATAAAGAAACACTATTGTCTCTCAACCAGATTAGTAAAGTAATAGGCTCCCAGTAATGGGAATATTTCTAGGTATCTCGTGCTGGGAGAAGGAACAGGTACCAGCCAGATGCAGAACATGTCTTTCAGAAAAGATTTCAGTCTAACAGCATGTCAAATCTGAGACTGAGAATGAGAGTGAGGCAAAGAGAATGAGCCTGAAAGCTGGATAGTGATGGGTCAGTGGTGAGTGGGAGCATATCTAGTCATGGGCTGTGTAGATGTGTGTGCCCTTGACATTTGTTACACTTTCATCTTTTTTTAGGATCTCAGATACAAAGATGGACATGAGAGATATGCTGGTTATTTTTTGACAATATTGACTACATGACCTTTTCTGCTTTCAACTTTAGTTTGGCTCTTTCAATTGGCTCATTAAGAACTTGTGGCTGAATTTGAATTGGGACACAAGTTATGACTCTCAAGGTCAATATTTACAATTGTTTTGGAGCATTACTTTATGTAAGCAAAATGTATTGTTAGAAAGCAGGTTTTTATTCCCAATTGCTTGCAATTCTATTTCCTCTCTGAATATCCCATGATACCCTTTTCTTATTTATGTTTTATTTCTTTCACTCTGCCCCAACCCTACAGGCCTGAGTTCTTTGGTGTTCCATTTCTTTCAGTTCTGTAAACTCTAAGCTCCTCTGCCACTGTGTCCACCCATGCTTCCTTTCATTTATTATTTTCTCTAGGCTCTAAAAACAAATCTGGCAGACTTAACAAGTTTCCTAGTGTATATTACACAGATTGTTAAATTTGTTATTTAAAGAAAAAAGTTCTGTAGGCAGATAGCTTGAAATAAGTCTAAACAAAATGGAATTGCATTTGTTTCCTTTTTCTAAGACCTTCTCAGAGCATTTGGTATGTGAATGTGTTCAAGGCATCACCAGTCACTTGATCCAACTGGTCTCACATTTTACTTAATTCTGTTAATGTCTTTTATTTCTGAGTATCACACAAGACTAGAGGTCAAAAGAAAAAATAATTGCAAACATGAAAATCAAAGCTATATTCTGCAATGAAAAGGTTAAGAATGTTCACTTTTTGACTTGTGCATGTGTTCATAATCACATATGTTCAAGCACACTTAAATGCAGAAATTAGCCCATTTTTGGTCATAAGGAAAACTATTGTCTATTCTTCATGAAAGACAGTAGTTCCTGGAGGAAAATCCACTAGTGAAGAACATTTGTGAGCTGTGAGGATGTAAATTATCTCATCCTATTAGAAAAAAGCTCCGTGAAACTTCTATGTGTAGGTAAGTCTAAAATATTGAAGACAATTTCTCATTTACAGATTCTCAGATAAAGAATGTATTTCCCATGTTCTTTCAACAAATGAGTCTATAAAACTTAGTCACAGCATAAAAATAGCTCAAAGTCCAAGTTCTAATACATATTGAGGCTCCTGGTAATATTAGCAAGGAACGACGGGTAATTATGATCCAATGGTATGTGTTGTGTGCTTGCTCCATTTTCATCATAGAGCAGAAGTCAAGGCATGTCCATTAAAGGCTACACACATTTTATTTTAATTGTTTTAGAAAATCAATATCAAATTTTATATAAAAAGCAAAACATTCAGAATAGCTAAAAAAAAAAGACCCATACAGTAATAAAATTTCCCTTTTCTCTAAAATACGTGAAACATAGAAAATAAAATCTAAAGCTCCTCAAGCCAGGTTAGGCTCAGCTACAGATGAAGAAAGCACAGTAGGTCACAATTAATGCCCATGGATGTACTATGACCACCACAAATTTCTGCTAAGCAAACATTCTACAGTCAAACCAGAAGATTTAAGGGTGTGTGTGTGTGTGTGTGTGTGTGTGTGTGTGTGTGTGTATGTGTGTGCGTGTGCGCGCGTGTGCATGTATGTATGTGTATACATATTTTAAATCACTTTATTCAGCTATCATCTTTCAATAAAAAAAAAAGAAGAAAGGTTTTTGCGTAAAGTCTACTAATGAGAGAGTACATCCCCTGCTTATGTTTCTGGGTTTGTGAGACCTCACTCAGGAGGATATTCTCCAAATCCATCTATTTGCCTGCGAATTTTAGGATATCATTTTTTCTTACTGCTGAGTAGTACTCCATTGTGTAGATGTACCACAGTTTGTTAATCCATTTCTCATTTGAAGTGCATCTAGATTGTTTCCAGATTCTTGTTATTACGAATAATACTGCTATGAACATAGCTGAGCTAACACATTTGGGGTGTGAATGTGCATCTTTGGGGTATATGCCCAATAGTGGTATTGCTATATCTTTGGTGAGAGTGATTCCTAGTTTTCTGAGAAACCGCAATACTGCATTCCAGAGTGGCTGAACAACAATGGAGGAGTGTTCCCTTTGCTCCACATCCTCTCCAGCATAGGCTATCATCTGTGTTTTTGATCTTAGACATTCCAAAAAGTATAAGGAGGCATCTGAAAGTTGTTTTGACTTGTATTTCTCTGATGGCTAAAGATGTTGAGCATATTTTCAAGTGCCTTTCATTCATTTGTAATTCTTCTGCTGAGAAATCCCTTTTTATTTCTGAATCACATTTTTTAATTGGGTTATTCAAGGCTTTGGGCTCTAGTTGCTTGGGTTCTCTATATATTTTAGAGATTAGGTCTCTGTTACTTGTAGGGTTGGTGAAAATCTTTTCCCATTCTTTAGGTTGTCATTTTGTTTTAATGACTGTATCCTTGCCCTTACAGAAGCTTCTCAGTTTCAGGAGATCCCACTTATTGATTGTTGTCTTAGTGTCTGTGCTACTGGTGTTATATTTAGCAAGTGACCACATGTGCCAATGTGTTGGAGGATATTTCCCACTTTTCCTTTCTATCAAGTTTAGCTGGTTTCATGTTGATGTCTTTAATCCACTTGGATTTGAGTTTTGTGCAGGATCTATTTCTGTTTTTCTACATACTGCCATCCAGCTATGCAAACACAATTTGTTGAAGATACTATCTTTCTTCCATTGAATATTTTTTGGGCTCTTTGTCAAAAATCAGGTATTCATAGATGTGTGGTTTAATGTCTGCATCTTCAATTCAATTGATTCTCAAGTCTGTTTTTATGCCAGTACCATGCCGGTTCTTTTTAATACTGTAGCTCTATAGAACAACTTGAAGTCGGGGATGGTGAAGTCTCCTGCGATTCTTTTGTTGAGCAAAATTATTTTGGCAATCCTGGATTTCCTGTTATTCCAAATAAAATTGAGTATTGTTCTTTCAAGGTCTGTAAAAAATTGTGTTGGGATTTTGATGTGAATTGCATTGAATCTGTAGATTGCTTTTTGTAAGATTGTCATTTTTACTATGTTGATCCTACCTATTCAGGAACATGAGAGATCTTTCCATTTCCTGATATCCTCTTCAATTTCTTTTTTCAATGACTTCAAGTTTTTGTCAGACAGATCTGTTCCTTCTTTGGTTATAGTTACACCAAGGTATTTAATGCTAGGTCAGTTTAGGTCTAGTCTGTTCTTTATTTAATTTTGGTAATTGGTAATTCTCTGGATTTCAGGGGGTCTGTTTTTATGTCTCCCTTTTCATTTTTGATTCTGTTAATTTAAATACTCTCTCTGTATGTCTTTTGGTTTGTTTGGATAAAGGATTGTCTATCTTGTTGACATTCTCAAAGAACCAACTTTTGATTCATTGATTCTTTGTATTGTTCTCTTCATTTTTATTGTCCTGATTTCAGCCCTAAGTTTGATTATTTCCTGCCTTCCACTCCTTCTAGGTGATATTGCTTCTAATTGTTCTAAAGGATTCAGCTGAGCTGTTAGGTCTCTTATGTGAGATATCTCTTGGGTTTTTTATATAGGTATTTGGTGCTATGAATTTCATTATAACATTGCTTTCATTGTGTCCCATAAGTTTGGGTATGTTGTGGATTCATTTTCATTAAATTCTAGGAAGTCTTTCATTTCTTTCTTAACTTCTTTCCTGAACAAGAGGTAGTTCAAGGTAGTGACATTCAATTTCCATGAGTTTGTAGTCATTCTATGATTTTCATTGTTTTTGAATTCTAACTCTAGTCCATGATGGTCAGATATGATACAAGGGGTTATTCCCATTTTATGTATCTATTGATATTTGTCTTATGACCAAGTATATGGTCAGTTTTAGAGAAAGTGCCATGGAATGCTGAGACATATGTATATTCCTTTGTGTTTTTTTGAAACTTCTGTAAATATATATTAAGTACATTTGTATCATAACATCTGTTAGACCCTCATTTCTTTGTTAAGTCTTTGTCTGGTTGACCTTTCCAAGGGTGAAAGTGGGGTATTGAAGTCTCCCACTATTAGAGTGTGACATTTGATATGGGGTTTAAGCTTTAGTAGTATTTCTTTTATATATTAAGGTGCCCTTCTATTAAACATAAATATTAGGGATTGAGATCTCATCTTGATCATTTTTTTTCTAAAATAAATAAGTAATGTCCATCCTGGTCTCTTGATTTATTTTAGTTTGAAGTCTACTTTGTTGGATATTAGGATAGCAACATCAGTTTAGTTTTGGGGGGCCATTTGATTGGAAAGTCTTTTCTCAACCCTTTACTCTGAGCCTGTGTTTGTCTTTGGAGTTGAAGTGTGTTTCTTGTATGCAGCAAAAGGTTGGCTTTTGTTTTTGTATCCATCGTGTTAGGGTATCTTTTTATAGGTGAATTGAATCCATTGATATTAAGGGATATTAATGACCACTGATTAGTACTTCATGTTAATTTTGTTGATGGTTTGTGTATATTTCTTTTCTTAAGGTTTTTCTTCTGTGGGATTATCAATTGTTTGTGGTTTCATGTGTGTATCTGGGTTCCTTAGGTTGGAGTTTTCTCTCTAGTGCTTTCTGTAGTGCTGGATTTGTGGATAGGTATTGTTTCAACCTATTTTTGTCGTGAAATATCTTACCTATTTCACCTATGATGATTAATAATTTTGCTGTATATAGTAGTCTGGGTTGGCAGCCATGCTCTTTTGGTATCTGTATAAGTTCTGACCAGGAACCTTATGCTTTTGTTTTCATTGAATAGTCTAGAGTTATTCTGATGGATCTGCCTTTATAAGTAAGTTGGCCCTTTTCCTTTGCAGCTCTTAATATTTTTTCTTTGTTCTGTATATTTTGTGGCTTAATTATTATGTGGCAAGCAGACTTTTTTGGGGAGTCTTATATATTTGGTGTTCTATAAGCTTCTTGTATCTTTATAGGCATTGCCTTCTTTGGGTTGGGAAAGTTTTTTTCTGTTATTTTATTGAATTCATTATCTGTGTCTTTGAGCTGGTATTCTCCTTCTTCTATTCCTATTATTTTCAGGTTTGGTCTTTTCATGGAGTCCCATATTTCCTGAATGTTTTAAGTTATGGCTTTTTTGGTTTTGGAATTTTCTTTGAGTGATTTATCTATTTCCACCATTAAGTCTTCCATTACAGAGACTCTTTCTTCCATCTCTTGCATTCTGTTGGTTATGCTTGTTATCTATAGTTCATTTCTTCAGATTCTCTATTTCATCCTTTGCCTCATTTTGTGCCTTCTTTATGCTTCTATTGTAATTTTTAGTTCCTGAAATGATTCTTTCATTTGTTGGATTTCTCTTTTTTTTAATTTGTTTTCTTTCAGGAAATGGTTCATCTCTTCCAGTTTTTTCTTCAATTACTTTAAGGGGCTTTTTCATATCCTCTTTTAAGGCTTCTATAATCTTCATAAAGGTGTTTGTATGTTTGCCATGATGCTCTCTAATCATACTTATTCTGGTTTCTTTCTCTAATTCTAACCAACCTCACCAGGTCCTTGTAATTTCCCTGCAGTCTTCCTGTCTTCTTGTTCAGTTTGCTTATGGTTCTGTAACTTATGAGTTTAACCAGGGCCATCAATATGTACACAATGTGGAATTATCGACTGAAATATGTGGAATTCACCAGTGGCTAAATGTCTGAAGGCAACGGCTCATCCTCATGAAGCATCTCCTGACTGCCAGTAGCTCTCCAAGAGGAGGCCGATTCCAAAAACACCTGCCCCATGCTTAAAGGTCCATGTCTATGAAAAGTGTGTAAGCAAGTTTGCCTTCTGAGTTCATGAATAAAATTTGTTTAACATGTGCAATAGATGAAATTTCTAACCTCTCCTCACTCTAATCTGGTTCTTAAAATTTTCTAGTCCTTTTTTGTGGTGTTCTCTAAAGATAATGGCTAACATAGATGGTGGTTTTAGACCTGAAAACTCTATAGTTACATATTCTCAACAGTTTGGGCAGTAATGAGTATATACATTTACTATTGTTCCCTGAAAAAAAAAAACCTTCACTGATCAACACTAAATAGAGCACTTGTCTATGATACTAAAATAAATATTTAGAATAGAAATTGATACCATATATGTTGAACAAATCACTAGTAGGTTCTCCCTAGGAACTGTTACCTCCCTAGCAATTGGATTTTAGGCAGGATTTCAGTTCCAGGCATGAATTACCTTCTGTGATGTGGGCCATAAATTCAAGCAGAAATTTGTAGGTTATCTCAATAACACTACTGTACCAATAGGTCCATCTTGCCTGACAGATCAGTATTATAGTGTACTAGGCCCATCTCTAGCTAAGATCATTGATGGCTTTCGTTAGCTAAGTATTTAACAATATATTTCCTCAATAGTAGGAACATTCTCATATTTGGAAGTCTTGTTTTTGTTTGAAAAATGAATAACCATATATGAGAATAGCAGCATTCAATAGTAAACTGATATATGGAAGTTCATGGGGAGATGTGAATAAATACATACAAACCAAAGAATTATCCCATTGAAGTCCAGCTTGACAAGCCAGTGAGTTTATCGAGCTTCTTTACAGTGCATTTGTGAGGAGCCCAATATCTCTATATCTAAAAAAGCCGAACAATAAACATACTCTAGCATGGTTAACAATGTATTAAACTGTAGTCCTTGAAGCTCCCTGTTAGACATCCAGGTGAGTTGGTCAGTTAGAGAATGTCTCTAACTGTGTAACTTCAATATGTGCCTTATGAATTTTGTAAGTTTCCTGAGCTTCCTGGATCTTGTGAATTGTATGGAATATAGGAACATTTTCCCACCAACTATTAGGAATAGTTCAATCCAAACAAATTTATACAGTGTCAATTTTACCAAAAGAGATATAGACTCCTAAGCCTGATGAAAAGCTTGCTATTTAAAAAGTAGGCAAACAATACTCTTGTTATTTGAAAAATTCACATTTAAGAAGGGCCAAGCTAAGTTAAGCTTGATTATGTATATTCACAAAACTCACAAAAAGCAAATGTTCCACTCACCATAGAGGTGGGTAAGTACATGCAGAGAGTTCTTAGGAATAATCTTTTGGAATCGTTTAAGAGAACTGGATAGTCTCTATTATCCTCATTTCTATTCTGATTATATTTTAGTAAAATAGCTTGCTTGTTCTTAATCCAACAAAATACATATTAAAAATGCTTCAGAATGAAGGAAGTAGATATATTTTTATGCTAAAACTTTGGTATCCATTGATAATCTTAACTCAAAATAAGATATTTGCTTTGGATGCCCATCAGACTGAAAAGGCAGCAGCCAACTTCAGACTTCCCCTGAAACTTAAATGTCAAGCAACAGCAGAATGTGCTTGTTTTTTTTTAATGTAACTAGAAAAGAAATTCTATTATTTAATTGATTAGAATATTCAGATAATTTTCCAGTGACCTTTTGCCAGTTCTGCATGTAGTTAAACTAAGCAAAGTAATGGCTAGAGCCATGAATCAGGAACTACAAACTCAGATCTTTTACTATTATGAGATCACTGGCTTAAGAGTATTATACTTTATGCATGTACTGGGAGCACCCAGAAGAAAGAATTAGTTATACATATAATGTCAAATAGCACAAGGAACTTATTAAATGGTAAGGGGGAAATGTTACTATTCTATTGATGTGAAGGGACATCATAAACAAGCAACTCTAATAAAGAAGATATTTAATTGGTGGCTTGCTTTCAGTTTCAGAGGTTCAGCACATGATAATCATGGTGAGGAACATGGTTGCAAGCATGCAGGCATGGTGTTAGAGAAGTTTTTGAGAGCTTTATATACTGATTCAAAGGTAGCAGCAGAAAGACACCAAGACTGGCATAGGCTTTGAATCCTCAAAGCCAAGCCCCAGCTAAACACTTCCTCCAACAAGTACATAAGCACTAAAATAAAGCCATAGCTCCTAATCCTACCCAAACAATACATCAACTAGGGACCCAGCATTCAAATATATGGGTCTATGAGTCAATTCTCATTTAAATTGCCATAGGCGATCAAAAACTAAAGATGGAGAATAGTGTCTCTTTTAAATTATGAATAATAAATTTCTCTTTATTTTGCTTTATAAACAGAATAAGACTATATTTGTTTTCAAAAATTATGTAAAGAAATAATTTGCATGTTTTAAAGTTATGAAATTGAGTTCTTGGATGTTTCCCTAGCACCCAGTCTTTTTCCAATCCCACATTGATTTCCTCTATTAAGATCTCCATTTTTTTTTTCCTCCCTCTTTGTTGTTCCTCTCACTAAATCATTTCCTTCTCTCATGATTTGTTCTCACCTCTTCTTGGTTGCAGATCCAGTTTTGTCCCCCCTCCCTCATATCTCTCTTAAGTTCCTTCAGATGCCAAGCTGTTAAGTGGTTGTGGTTTGCAGATTGGGTGATCTTTGCTTTTGTTTAAAGTCCACTAATGAGTGATTATATTCCCTGTTTATCTTCAACCAACAGTGAAGTCTAAACAGAACTTCCCCTATAATCAAATAAATAGCCACCCTAAATGCTATCACAGAACTTATATCCAATGATGAATAGAAATAAAGATAAGGATTCATGGCTGAGCACTGGGCTAAGTCCCTAATCCAGCTGATAGCAAGGGAGGAGACTCTATATGAGCAAGGGGATAGGGATTATGAGGAAAATTCTCACAGTGATAGCTGGCTGGAGCTCTGGGAATCTGACTGAATCAAGAACAGCCACCTAAGAACCATCTGGAAAAGGAACTAAGCTCTCCAAGGATAGGCAGCTGTCCACTGACATTGCCAGTATGTGGATCCTCAAGGGGAGGTTTCAGACTGTTTCTGTGCATGGACTGGCACCTTGGAGCCCATTCCCTCCAGAGGAACTCCTAACCCAGTCTGGATATTAGGATGGGAAATTAGACTTGACTGGAGTGGTTGCTGAGCTAATCAACCTTGGGACCTCTTGGCCTGTCTGGGGAGAAGATGGGGGGATGGGGAGAAGAAGGCTGAAGGCTGACCATGAGTGCTCGGGAGGGGGAAGGGAATACATGGATAAAAGAGACTTTATTCTATAAAAAAATAAAGTTATTAAATTGATAAAAATATATTTTCAATTTTTTTAAGTGTGCATATGAAAGTATTTATGCTTGTGTGTGTATGTGTGTCTGTGTGTGTTTGTATGAATGAATGAATGTAGATGCCCACAGTGATCAGCAGAAAGCAACAGGCAACCCCGAAATTATAGGAATTATGAGCCACCTAATGTTGGTTGGAAAGTAAACCAGGTCTTTTATAAGACCTTTTGCTTTCTTTAAGACAGAGCCATTTCTCTAGCTATAAAAAATTGATAACAAATTATGAGTTGGGTTCTTCAGTGACTAGGTTTTTATGGAAAAATTGAGAAAGAGAGATTGAGAATACTGTTATGAAAAAAAATGTTGGGTATGAAGTATATTTTCCACTTCTGGAAAACATGCTATTGCATATTATGGACTAAAATAATATGAAGTGCTGAGCCTTGCACAGTGATCGAGGTTCCTGGTAATTTAAATGAGTATTTATTATTAATGAATGACATAAAATCCTCAATTCACATAGTGACAAAAAACGTTCAAATTGTAACTACAATGTTACTGTGACTTTTGCTCTGAGCGTGGGAGCAAACCTAACAAAGTCATTCTTCTATTGGCTTTTTGGTACATACTCAACTAAGCAAACTTTGTGATTATTTTATGGGCAGTATTTTTAGAAACACAAAGTCCCAGAGACATGATTCTTGACTTTCACTAGTTATAGCTCTGTCAACCTATCTTAAGTGGGAAGTATTATAAACCCAAGTGAATTTAATATGTCTTGCCTATAAAATAGCTTTGCCTTGTAAAACAATCCCTGCAGTATGTTGTTTACATCATGAATTTCTAGTGCCTTGAAACAGTGGCTCATTCCTACCTTTAGCAATGTCAAAACAATGCATCCTATCTCATAACACAAACTTGAAAAAAACTCAAAATTTAACCTCCCTAATACTCTTTCTACAGAATGTGTACCGGTTTGGTTTCAGGCAACCCTATCAGCACCAAAAATGTATGAATTGTGAATTGTTTGACTTTTAAGACCCAGCCTCCATACTCGTAGTTTGATTAACAGCACACTGTATTTCTGACGGTAGCATCAAAAGATTATAAGAGAATTGAAAATTTCCTCTTGTCTACTGCCATTATAGCAGCCATAACTAATTGTAGTGTTACTCCAGCAACTGTTGTGAAATGGGAGAGGTCAACAGTTTCATATATATGCATATATATTATATATATACACATTTGTGCATATGTTTGTGTGTCCAAAATGTGCATATACATATACATACATCCATATACATGTGCATAATGGATATATAAAGTTACTATAAAATATTATAGATTGTTATGATGTCATCAGTGTCATATTGTACATTTTCCTTTTGATTGCATAAATTTAATTTATGTTATTTAGTTTATCATGGTTTTAGGAACAGTAGGCTAATTATTAGATTATATAAACATATGTGTATATGTGTATATATATATGTATACTATCCCATCTATTTTTGTGTAAGTTTATTCTATGAAGTTCTCACAATTATGAGATTACACATAATAAATTTTCTAAATTACATTGTAGTCATATGTTTCTGGCCCAGCCTTTCCACTCAGCCCGCGAGGTTCTGACCCACACACCCATAGTCCTGCAGTCCCACAAAAATCACACAGACACTTATACTAATTTTACTCTGCTTGCTGATTGACCTAGGGCTCAGGTGTATAACTTGCTAACTCCTTCATATTAACTCAACCTATGATTCTCCTCTTGTTCAGCTAGGTGGCTTAGGACCTTTTCTCAGTGGCAATTCAACTTCTTTCCTCTGTGTCTCCTGGCATCTCTGCTCTGTTCTTCCTGTTCCCAGAGTTTTCTAAGTCTGATAGTCCCACCCACACTTCCCATCTGTCTTAGGTCAATCAGTATTTTTAATAAACTGGTAGGTGGGATAATTATTTATGATGTAACAACATGTTCCTACTATATTTTTCCTTTTTAAAGCAAGAAGAACCTCAAATCTAACATTCTTCTTTTTTTTTCAAAATATCTATAGCAACTTATAACCAGCAATGTAAATAAACACAAACACCTATAACCTATTTTGGGGGAATATGGGAGTAGCTCTCTAGGCTACCTGATGAATGGGGCTGTTGGCAATGGGGACCCCTCAAAAAAATTTAGGATTATGGACAACTCTTTAGTGGAGTAGTCTGTAAGGCTGAGTCATCTCAGCCAGTCTCCTTGAAGTTGTTTTGAGTGCAGTGCTCAGAGGAAAATACAACAGAGATGTTCTGACATGCTGAATCATCTGAACCATCTATTTCCATTAAAAACTATTCAGGGGATCTTTCTCAATCAAACTTTATTTTCTTTAACCAGCAATAAATCCATAGCCTCTCATTTTCTGTGAAAATAAAGGAAAACCTCTCCTCCAAAGTAGCATGTTGTTTCATTTCAATTTTGAAGTCAATTTATTTATAAAATATATATATAGGATTAATCCAGCAACATTTATAATCAAATGGCTCTTAGCAGCTTTGACTACTTCATTTTTAGTCAAAAAACTTAAAGACCAGACAATAACATATAGTATCCAGACATACTTTGTATTTTCCAGTTTTATATAGTTTTTTACTATTTCTTTTTACTCTATTTCTTCTTTAAGGACTTTATCCCTTTTCTTTTTTATTTTCTGTATTTACTGTGTATCTATTTCCTATCTTTTTCTGTTTCTGACCACACCCTTACTTGGCTAAGGTGGCTGACTTTGTCCAGATTCCTCTATTTCTGTTGCTGACCACACCTTTAATCTGTCAAGGTGTGGCTAATGATTAAATGCTTGGTTAGGGTAGCTGACTTCAACAAGCTCCCTCTAATTTTGTTTCTGACCACACCTTTAATGGGCCAAAGTGAGGCTAAGGATTGAAATCTTCACTAGGGTGGCTGGCTGGCTCCACCCAGCTCCAAATCTAGCAATATAGGATTTAGCTTTTTAGCAGAGGTACTGCTAAGACCCATAATTTCCACTCTGGCAAAGTTTAGAATCTATATAATCACCAAGTAAAGCACTGCCATCTGCTGCTCATGAACTCCATTTAAGTATTTGGAAGTAGAGTCTCTTCAAAGACTCACAAGGGTTTTGCCTCTAAGAGTGAATCAGGAAGCCTCTCTTTAAATAATCTGTGCCTCTGATAGCCTCCAGCAAATAAAACTGACCCAAAAAAATGCTGCTTCTACTAAGAAGCAGTCTTTGGCTCTATTTCCTTTTTCTCCAACATAAAAAGAAGCTTTAACTTCATCAGATGCAACTTCTTTCTTATACTGAGATATCTGTGAGACTTCTGGAATTGGCTTTGGTGCAGCTTAAACAGCCATTTTGTATTTCAAGCCCAAACACTGTGATGTCTGTTAGTTTTTTGCATCGGGCACTTGAATGGAATCTCAACACCGGAAGTACCACACTAGAGTTTATTAAAGCAGGGAGCAGAGATAGGGGCAGAAGGGAGCAGAGAGAGATGAGAAGGGGAAGGGCTGGGTCTTGTTTGAGCCCTTTCATTAAAAGGGTGGGCGGGTCCATGTTTGCATCACCACACCCAAGGGGATGATTGACACTGTTGCATTCCAGGTGAATGCAAGCTTTGGAAATCCTTACATTCCACCCTTTTTGATATTTAAAAAAACTGGATTTATAGTTGGGAATGGGCCGACGTGGTGATCTTGGTTACTTCCTGCTGACACAAGGATGGAGAGGTCTTTAGCTCATCTTGCTGGCAGAATGAAGGATTTGTATCATAGGGCCGTGAAGTTCGTTTCCTGGAGCTCGGGAGGGGGGGAATATGAGTTAGTGATAGTGCTTTGGGAGTAACTAAAGGGAAAGGAGTTTGGAAGTAAACCTTGAGTTAGCTGGGTGTGTGAATGGTTCCTTTCTTCTGCTAAGGGATTCTATTGTCTGCAGTGATAGAGCTTTGGGGGTAACAGGCTAAGGGAAAGGAGGGAAGAAAGAAACTTGGGAGTAAACCTTGAGTTAGCTGCATTGTGTGAATGGTTATTTTCTTTTGCTAAGAGATTCTATTGTCTGCTGCCTGCATGTTAATGTCTGTGGATCCTTGCTAGGTCTGGTAAAGAAAAGGATTAAAGTGTCCTGTATTTTGCCTACCTGAACTCCTGGGGGAGGTGAGGAATGGTCTTTGTTTTACCTGCAATGCATCTTCAGGGAGTGGCAGTTTCAACTGCAGAGTTGAACAACCTTTTGTTTACCTTGGATTCCAAGCAGACTGCCTGGGGCCCTTTGTTTACCACCTTGGCTTCTGCTCTGGCCCGCTGCAAAGGAAGCTTGGAGCTGGGTTTAGGCAAATGTGATCACTAAATGAAATGAAAGCTCCCACTTTTGCTAAGAAATCTCTTTTCATTAAAGCTGTTGGGCAACTTGGCATTAACTAAAAATGACTGAGTAATAGGAATCTCTCTAAAAATGCAATTAAGCGGTGGTGTCTGATAAGGTAGCATGGATTTACCTCCTACCCCAACAATAGTAAGGCCTGAAAGAAAGAAAGAGATCCCAATACTCCTGCAGAACTGAGAGCGCAGCTCCAGTGTTCACCAGGAAAGAAATGGTCTGGCCAGAAACTTCGATATCCACCTGAGGCTCTCTCTATGTGATAACGTTTGCTGGACCAAGAGGGCCTGGGCACCATCATTCATCCTCGGCCAGTCCTAGTATATTACGCACCTCATCCAAGCTTATTGTGTCCCCACCCTTTGATGCAGGGCCACAGCTGCCTGGCCAGTGGTGTCTATAACACTTAGAACATGACCTCCATGGATGGCCTCCATGGATCTGGGCATGAGCGATAGTAGATAGTAATGGCCTATGCAACCACAGCGGAAACAAGCACCGGAGTGCTTTTCCCTGCTCACTCTGGGAGGCAGTGGTGGCCGGGCTGGCCTGATGGCCTCTGCCAGAAGGAAGTATTTCTCCTGCCTAATTCTCTCTTCTCTCAGGTGATACACCTTGAATGCAAGCACCAAAATTTCTGCTTGGGGAGTTAATGGGCCCCTCTCAAGAGATCTAAGCTTGACCTTTATGTCCGGGTAGCTTTGATTAAAGAAATGGGTCATAAGAAGCTGTTTTCCCTCAGTGCTTTCTGGATCTAAATTTGTGAACTGCAAGAGCACATTTGTAAGTCGCTCAAGAAACTGGGACGGATTTTCCTGTTTATCTTGAATCATGTCCTGCAGTTTTTCGCTAAGTTTGTTTGATGAACCTCATCTGCATGTAGTCTGGCCTGCTCCCAAACTCACCTGTGCTCTTTAGGTAGAAGATTACTGGTTAAAATTGTATATACACCATGAAAGGTGAGGTCATAAGATTAGGTTAAGTACTGAAATTTTTTTATAAAGGCATTAGAATTCAAACTGTAAGAGCCTAACTTCTTTGCAATCTGGGAGAGTTCAGACAAAGGAAAGGGAGGTAGAATTGGATCAGCATCCTTAGAGGCTCGAGAGCGGGTGATAGGCAGAGAGGAAGGGGCAGTAGGAGTGTGTTGATGTCTAAAGGGTATCAAAAAGGGTAAAGGGTCATTTTCAGTATCCAGTGGAAGATGAGAATCATCAGGGTCTAAGGAAGTGTCGAAAAGCAGACAAGCAGGAGAACAAGAACTTAGGTGGAAAGGAAGAACTTAAGTAAGAGAAAGCATGTATATAGGGGAATTCTTTTAACTCTTTTAATCTGCCTGATTGCTGGCATTAATTAGATAATTCCCGAAAAATATCAGGATCCAGGGTGCCATCAGGTGGCTACTTTAGTTCACTGTCTAGGGGATATCTAGGCGATTTATTTGTACAATAACAGATCAGCTTGGTAGTATCTAGATAGGGCATAAAGCTAAGAGGTCTCAATGCCTCTAGGAGGTACCCGAAATGTGAAGATGGAGGTATGGATTTAGCTGGCTTATTTCCCATGCCGAAACTTCAGGGGAAATATGGAGCCAGCAAGCAAGAGTCGTCACCCCTGCAAACTTAATCCACAAGGAAGTGAGCCCACAGTGGACTAGCTTGTCAGCAGACATGTGTAGGCCACTCGGACAGTGCCCCAACTCAACCACGTATAAATCTCTAAAGCCCTGTCAGGTAGAAAAAAGAGTGTCAGGACATTATACCCACACACACAGAGATAAAGTGGACATGTCAGTCCCCAAAATCATGCTCCTGCAACCTGTTTGTGATATTGCTGGCAAAAAAAAACGCCCACAAAAGGTACCAGTGTAATTCCCACAAGGGCAGGTCCCTGGACGAAACTGTAGTGCAGGGGAAAAAAAAAAGCCAGGAGTGTTTGCCAATGAAAAAGAATAAATTATGACCAAATGAAGATCAGGAAGCTGATCCTCCATGAAACTAGTTCATGTTTATGCTGACCGAGAGGGAAACTCACCAATCAACGCTGGTGTTGTGCACATATGGTCTGTGACCAGGCAGATGGAAAGTTGTCTCCGGTGGAGGGTCAAACAGGGGTCCCTAGCATCTATCAATGTTAGTTTTTTGCACATGGCACGTGAATGCAATCTCAATACTGGAAGTATCACACTAGAGTTTATTAAAGCAGGGAGCAGTGATGGGGCAGAAGGGAGCAGAGAGAGAGGAGGGGGGAAGGGCTGGGTCTTGTTTGAGCCCTTTCATTAAAAGGGTGGGCGGGCCCATGTTTGCATCGCCACACCCAGGGGGTTGATTGACACTGTTGCATTCCAGGTGAATGCAAGCTTTGGAAATCCTTACAATGTCTGTACAATGACCGCATCAAAGACACAACTCAGAAACTGCTTTTGGTTCCATTTCTGTTCTCTAGACCATTTTAAAGCTTTCTATGGCTTTATGTGGGTATATTACACCCACATTGGTGTGCCATTTGTAGTAATAAGTTTCTGGTCCAGCCTTTCTGGCCTAGCCCTGAGGTTCTGACCTACAGACTCACAGTCTTGCAGCCCCACAGAATCACACAAATAGTTACATTAACTTTACTCTGCTTGCTGATTGACCTGGGGCTCAGGTATATAACTTGCTAACTCCTTCATCTTAACTCAACCCATGATTCTTATCTTGTTAAGCCATGTGGCTCAGTACCTTTTCTCAGCAGCATTTCAACTTCTTTTCTCTTCATCTCCTGGCATCTCTGTTCTGTTCTTCCTATTCCCAGAGTTTTCTTAGTCTTGCAGCCCCAATCACACTTTCTTTCTACATTCAGTCAATCAGCATTTTTATTAAGCCAGGAGGCAGAACAAATATTTACAATATAAGAACATAATCACAGTACAATAATTTCCTTATTGTGATGCATGACTACATGTATAGAAATTAGTAGTAACAAAAATTTGCTAATTATTTAGTGTTTGGTGTGTGTGCATGTGTGTGTGTGTCTGTGTGTGTGTGTGTGTGTGTGTGTGTGTGAGAGAGAGAGAGAGAGAGAGAGAGAGAGAGAGAGAGAGAGAGAGGACTTGGGACAGCTAATAGCTATATCTTTTCCCCATAATATTTCTCTATTGTTTCATAACATTTCTCTCTAGAAATAATTTCACTGGGAAAATGCAAATGTCTTTATATTAATGTATAAATTAAGTGAATTGCATTCTGATGTTTTTGAGAAATGTCTTAATTATTATAAACTTTCTATAAATTAGAAGAAATAAGAATGCTCAGTAACTTGAAGTAAAATTGTGTTAAAAATTAATTTCTTCTAAGTAATTTTCAGTAAGAAATTCAAATAAATAATGTATATTTTTAGTTTGTAGAATATATATTATGTAATAATTATATATTTTTGAAAAAATAAAAATAGCTTTTTATCAGATGATAAGAATCTCTTGAAGGAAAGTTATCAAAGTATTTATAGTTACTCATAGATACTAGTTTTATAACACTTGTATTTTAGATATGATTGTGTGTGCATGTAGATATGTGTTTGTGTGTGTGTGTGTGTGTGTGTGCACACGTGCATACATGCGCGCGCGCTAGTCTTGATACCACGGTGTAATGAAAGATATCTTTGAAGTTCTGATTGTACTGACTGTACAAACCAAGTACTTGGATTACTAGTGTGCATTGACAAGCTAAAGTTTTTTAACTTATATTTTTATGTTTATCCTATAAATTTATTTAGTACAAGTAGTAAAAATTAATGAGATAGTGAAATAAATTGACCTAATAATAATTCTAATAAAATGTAATAAATTTATAAAATACTGTGTAAAGTAAATTAGAGTGTAATTCTTTATTTTTTCTGATACCTAATGGCATCTTTCCTTAGACAAATGTCAATGTCTGTTGTAGTTCACATGTGTGATTTTGGTTTAAAACAACCTACTGAGAGAGTTATGGTGCATGACGCAGAACTATAGACAATGACTCCTTCCCTTCAATTCCAGCTGTACAAATTCCTTTAAATCAATTTTTATAGGGAATATACTGAACTGAAATTTCCTTATCACTATCCTATTCAATGCTGTGATAGTCATGGATAATTGACCAAATGTTACACAATGTTGGAAGTTTATTACTGTGATTAGAAGGAAAGAAGTTAATGATAAAACATAAGAGTAGATTATTGAACCTACATTTTAAAAGCAAATACTAGCTTTAAATATATTACATTGGATTACATTTTTGTGTATTGTATACAAATTATATATATATATATATATTCAAAGTTGAGATTAATTTTGTTACTGTACATATATTACTTTGAACAACAGTAAAAATATTTTAGTCTAAAATTTAAAGATAACTTTTATTGTTTTGTGTCTCCCAACACATGCAGCTCCATATATTTTATCTGAAACAAAAACAACTGAGCAAAGTATCTCTAGGTTCCTTGGGTGTCAGTTGAAAACTTCACATGAAATCATCACACGTGACTTGACATCGTAAAAAAGCAACGTTTCTTCATGTTGTAAAACATGTGCTGACAAGTGTTAAAAAAGAAACTGAGGCATAATACCATTTAAATTGTAGAGTTTCTTTGAGGGAGTAGTGATTTATAAAGAGATCATGAAACTGAGTGACTAGAGCTTTTGCCAAGATACTCCGATAAAAGATGTCTACAGTACAGGCATGAAGGTAAAACAAATACTTTACTTTTAATAGTTAGCTGCTTTCTTTGGCCTATTCTTGAAAGTACCAAGATTGACTATCACTGTTAATCACTTTTTTCTTTTCAAACTTGTCTTTTAACAAAGGCTGGCCTTGAACTCCTGATTCTCTTGCCTTTATTTCAAGTACCAGAATATCAAATGTAGTTCATCCTTTATCCTAATGTGGGCATGCGTAAGACACAGCCCCAATTGTTTTGTTTATATTTGAAAAACAAATAAGATTTGGACCCTTTCTCTCCCAGTAAAGCTCTTGAGTGAGGTTTGGGTGAAGATCGTTTACCAGAGAAGCAGCAGCAGAGCCTGGATGTAACACTCTTGCAGCCCAGGGGACCTTTGTTGTATAAGGTTTCTGGCCCGAACTTTCCAGTCTGGCCCAGTGGTTTGACCTGTAGTCCAGTGTGATGGGACTGTTCCCTGTATGCAATTCTGTAAATAAAGCTCTGTTTTGGTCTATGTGGAGCACCATAGAAGTAGGTGGAGGATTAGAGGAGAGACAGGTAGAAGGAGGGTGTGAAGGATCCTGGGTTCTAAGGCTTGAACCAGGCATTCAGTTCAGGTATTTGGCAGAGCACCCCCCCCCCCAGGAGTACAAGGAACTAAAGTCTGTCCCAGGAAACAGAGTGACGCAGCCCAGATAGCCGTAATCAACTCAGATAGGACATAATGGTCTGGTTGAACCTGTGGTTAAAATACCAGAAGTTCCAAGCAGAACAGCGGTGACCAACACCTGGTTGTAAAACAAAGAGACCCCCCCCCCAGCTGGCCTTAGGGCACCCCCATGACTAGTGTGATCTATCTTGTGATTTTAGACTATTGTAATCAACCTTGTGATTGTAGTATGACTTTCAAGTGACCAATCATGTATTTGCCTCACTTTCTATGATGATTTTGTGGCTTTAGCCTATAAATGGGATGTAGGATTGTTAATCAGAGCTGCTCTCTTGCTCCCGAGACAGAGAGATAGCCAGTCTGCGCAGACGAAATTCAATAAAACCCTCTTGTGATTTGCATCAGCTGGACTGGAGTCTGGGTTCTTGGGTCTCCCCCTTCCCAAGAGGATAGTACCCTGAGTCTGGGGTCTATCATGTGGGGGCTCGTCCAGGATTTTGGGGTGCCCCTGAACCCCCACTCTGGGACCAGTTGGAGGTAAGAACGAGCTCGAATTGTTCTGTGTCTGTTGTGTCTTTGTCTCTTGTCTGGGCAATTTGGCATCTATATTTTGTGCCTGCGCAGGACGAGTACTGTTGGGCCAGTGGGGGAGGCAGGCAGATGTGCTGTGAGTCTGGGCCCCCTTGGTCCCCTCCCTGGAGGTCTCCTCTAGGGTTGTCTGTATTTGGGCCAGTGGGGGAGGCAGGCAGACATGCCTTAAGTCCGGGCCCCCTTGGTCCCCTCCCTGGAGGTCTCCTCTAGGGTTGTCTGTATTTGGGCCAGTGGGGGAGGCAGGCAGACATGCCTTGAGTCCGGGTCCCCTTGGTCCCCTCCCTGGAGGTTTCCTCTAAGGTTGTCTGAGAGGAAGGTAGGAGTCTTGGTGTCTCCCCTTCCTGGGGAATGGAGCCATTCGAGGCTGCTCCCTTCTGTATCTCTGTAGCTGAGTTGCCCACCCCTCGGATTGTGTTTGCTTTGTGTTTGTCAGTTGTCTCAGTGTTTTCTGTTCTGGAGTCTGTCTACAAGGAAGACTGGGATCAAGAAGCCCAGATCTTCCTGAGACCCAGGGGGACCTCTTGTTGCCTGGGAGCATTCCCACAGCAGCCTTCTAAAAACTGTTCATTGCTCTCTTCATGGTTACCTATGCAAATGTTTTAGCTAGGCTACGATTATTGATGAATGTGTGAGAACGTGAAAACTGTGGCCACAGAATGTGTGTTTGGACTCGTGTGCATGCATTTTTGTAACTCGGATGTTACCTGCTCATTTGGTTTTGTTTCTGGTCAGAAAGTTCTATTTGCCTTGTTGAGAAGTTTTGTCTGTTTCTCAAGAAAGTTATCTATGCTGTTCTGATGTGTTTCTAATTTTGTTAAAAGCATAAAGCTGAGACAGAATGGTTTAAAT
>PVIH01007185.1:0-19443 GCA_004025045.1 Sigmodon hispidus
ACATAGGACTCAGTCCTTAGATGTTTTTTTTTTTTTCTTCTTCTTTTAAGAAATAACCTCTTCAAGTTGTAACCGTGGCGGCTTTGTCCATTACTGTTGCTACTCTGCACACATATTGGGAGCAGCAAGCGCTTTACACGCTTGAGTAGTGGGATAAGTCACTGTTTTCTTTATTTTAAAACACAAAACAAACAGTCCTTTTGGGAATGATTGCTGTTGGATTCAGGAGGGGAAGGGAAAGCTGCTCTGCTGCCTCTTTGCCACTTCCTGGAAGCCTGCCTTCATGGAATTGCCTTTCGCATCCGAGGCGACAATTTTTACACCATGCAGATCTTTGCGGTTATCATCTCAAGCCATGTTCAGCAGCAGCGTTTGGACAGCAGTGTTCTGTGGGCCCTCCCCTCCCCCTTGTAACTTGCACCCCTTATAGCAGTAGTGGCTTCGCCATTCTGTTTTCTGCAGCGTCCTGTACAAAACTGTGCTGTGACTGTGTGGTAGGCCTGGACCTGGCAAAGAGAACAAAGCGAAGCCCCTTCTCTTCCTACCAAACAACTCTGTAGAGCTCTCTGCACCCTGTACCCTTTTCACCTTTTGTATTTAATTTTAAAGTCAGTGTACTGCAAGGAGGCTGGATGCAAGATAGATACTATATTAAACTGTACTGTTATTTAAGATGTAATAAAGCAGTTTGACATGAAAAAAAAAAAAAAAAAAAAAAAAAAAAAAAAAAATGTTTATTTACCAGTGAAGCTAACATTTGCCTATGGCAAGTTCCTCAGGACTCTCCTAGAAAATTCACAACACATAAAATAACTCCTTGCAAACCAAAATGTAAAGTAATAAACGGTATATCCTCCCTGAGTGTAGAATCTGCTGTGGGATCAAAGGCAGTCCTCAACCCTACCCCATGCACTAGGCTGAGAATTGGTACAAAGATGTTCAAGTCCTGGCCGTACTCAGCACGTGGGACAGCAGAGAAGTTTGAAAGTTATCAAAGCCCATCTCCTTTATAGCGGAGGAAGCACAGTGGCCTCTCCAGGTCCCAGAGTCTTCAAAGCACACAGGTTCTTGCACACCACCTCACATGCCCTGCATCCCTTAGTTATGTTGGTAAGGGGGATTTATAAACCAAGCCACTGGGGCACATCATTTTATCTGTCTGATAGTGATTTCACTATCACTCTTTTTTTTTTTCTTTTGCCATTTTTCTAGAATATTCCAACATCCTTCTACCACAGCTCTCCTCCAAGTGGCAGATGAAGTCTTTGATATAAACAAAGCTTTTGGCTTGTTTGATCCAGAGTCAGTCTTGTGTAGTCCAGGCTGACTTGGAACTCACTACATAGCTGATGCTAAGCTAGAAACTTTCATCTGCCCTGTGAGATCTCCCCAGTGCTGGGATTGCAGATATGGGCTGCCATATCTAATTTAGGCAAAGCTTTTGTATGCCTCCTCAGCCGGAAATGGGGACATTCCCTTTAGCAAAAATACTCAGAAGCATCAATTGAGAGAGAATAGTCACTGATCCTCCATTGGAGGAGGAGCAGGGTGACATCCTGGTTGGATTCTCAGACTCTGCACTCTCCTTCTCCTCCATGGACTACTTCTTGGCACTTTTCTCAAAAGTATCTTGTGATTTCCTTGAAATAGAGAATAGTTTATTTTGAACATGGAAAACTGCCAAGTTTTTTTTTTCTTTTTTTAATGATGTTCTTAGCTATAAATCTATTTCTTTTTTAACTACCTTCTGACCTAGTTCATAAGATTAGCCCCAGAAGCAGAGATTAACACAGAATGTGGTGCTTGCTACACAAAGTTGAAAAAACAAATAGGATAAAATTTTAAAAGAAAAGCACTGCTCATCCCAAGATGAGGCAGCTGGCTTTGACTTGAGCTCCTCCTTATGACTGTCCAAATCAGAGTATGAAACAGGATGGACTTCTTATTTTTCTAATAAAAAGATTATTTATGAAGTAAAATTATACTTGATTTGTTGGATAATTATTAAATAATTAATAACTTGAAGTTCATATGTTCCCTCACTGATAATGATGGTAGCCAAAAATGAAGGTATTTCAAAATCATCTCGTCCCAGGATTGCATTACTCCAAAGTGACTGTCACCTTGAGAGCTCTACAGTGTCTTGGCACTGACACTGGCTTCGTTGGCTCAGCCATGTCTTCTCCACTATAAAACAATGAAGTGTGTTCTCTATAAAGACAGTGCCTGTCTTTTGCAACAAAATTCATCATATTTGTTGAGAGAGAGAGAGAGAGAGAGAGAGAGAGAGAGAGAGAGAGAGAGAGAGAGAGGGAGAGGGAGAGGGAGAGGGAGAGAGAGAGAATTGGAAATGTGAGACAGGCTCTGTTTAACCAGAATGTAGGGAATGATAGCTACTTACAAGCAGCATGGGCAATCCTGAAAGCTGAGATGAGAACATGATGACTTAGTTTTCTACTTTTTTGTCACATGTGAATGTATTAAAAAATAAAGCCCAGGTAGCCATACGTGAAAGATAAGACATATGTCTATGTGCAAGGTCTACACATCACCCATAAAGAAAATTACTTTATAAATTAGGTGAGTGATGTTGGGAACAAGTGTAATCTGGGAAATCCTGAAGCATGGCAGCCAACAGTCTTCCCTGTATATCTAGTTCCATGTATTCTATGGATAATCGATACACTGCAGTAACACAGAGAAAGACAGGTACATGGATTAGTCAAGTGTCAGTTTTGGGAAGACATATACTGAATTAAAAAAATACCTTTATTTTCAATTTTAAAAAAAGAAAATGAGCTGCCACATACAAGGTCCTCAGTAAGATCTTCAGTACCCAGACCAATTATGTAATTTGTCTGGAATCAAAAGGTAATATATGGTGAACTTGAACACATGGACCACAGCCCCAGATTCTGCTTTTAAATTAATGGTTCCAAGAGTGTGACTCTGGGACAGCAACAGCAATGTGTGCTGGAAAAGGGTTAGGGTTAGGGATCAGAATCAGAAACTGTAGGGTGGGCAACAGTCTTTCCTTTACTGTGTGACAGCCACTCACCACTCTTGACCAATGAAGTACAGCAGCGGTTCTGCTTTGAAAGGCTGGAACATATGTCCTCACTCCCTTCTGTAGAAAGAGTTTAGTTGCATGAGAATACAACCCATTGCCCATATTTCTAAAAGTCAAAACAAGGACTGGCAGGACGGCTCAGTGGATAAAGATGGTTACTTCCAAGCCTTAGAAGCTGAGTTGGATCCCCAGTACTCACATGGCAGAGGGAGAGAAGCAATTCTTTCCAGTTTTCCTCTGCCCTCTGCCCTCTGCCCTCTGCCCTCTGCCCTCTGCCCTCTGCACATGTCCCTTGGGTGCACACACATACCCACATTTACCCACACACACACACACACACACACACACACACACACACTAAACCTACCCAATGAAAAGTAATTTGTAATGGCAAACACTTAAAACAACAATTGGCTACTTACTCGGGATTTTATTTGTCTTGCAAAGTGTGAATAATTTCATTTGTCTATGTAGATGTGAATGTGTCCCACCCTCAGCTGTTGCCTCTGAATCCACTGAGGGTTTCTGTTTGCAGTGTAGGCCTGGCTAATGCACTTGGCCCTAAGGATTCACATAAAAAACTACACATTAGCTCAGTAATGAAAGATTGCTAGGCTGAGCTCCTAGAATCCTGAGGCTGGGCCAAATCTACCTCTAGCTGAAGCCAGCCCTGTTCCTTTGAAAGGCAATAAGCCACTGGTTCTCAGCCTTTCTAATTCTACCACCTTCAATACAGTTCTGTATGTTGTGGTGACCCCCTCAACATAAAATTATTCTGTTGCAATCTTGCTTCTGTGATGAATCATAAGTATCTGATATGGGGCTCCAAAGGGGTTGTGACCCACACACCCTGAAGCAGAAGCTGCCAAACACGCAGTCTCTTGTGTCCCCACCGATGGACGGGGTTAGGGTTAGGGAGGATTTGTTGCTATTTTCATGTTTGCATCTTTACTTCTTTCCAGCTTCTGCCCACCTCCCTCTAGATACAAAAACTGGATGCTCCGACCACCTGTGAACTGTAAAAAGGAACATAACATGCACTTTCCTACAGTGATGTATCATCTTTCATATCATGGAAGAGCTCGGATATCAAACATAGTCATTGTAAAAGACGTTGTTGCTGTACTTGGTGTTTAGGGAAATTTGGTTCAATCAAGTATGCTAGGAAAGAAATTTTTAAAAAGCCCATTGGTGTCCCTGGGAAGAATCGCATTGGCCTGTACACAGCCTGCAAGAGAGAGAAAGTTAAAACAGGTGCCAAGACCTCAGGCTGTGTGCTCAGAGTGTGGAGGGAACTCACCTGCTTCAGATGGAATCTAACATGTGGACAGCATGTTGATGACATTGCTGCTTAAATGACCTGCTGGATGTTACTTTTTGTAAATAAATAAATAAATCCTATGACCAAATCAGCTTTGACATTTAAGCATAGCTACAAAACCAACTATCCAAATTCAAGCTTTGCATGGCATATTTTCCCTGTTGTTGTTGAGGTGGTGTTTTCTGTTTTTTATTTTTCACATTTCTTTTATTTTGAAACTGGGTTTCATCCTACAAACCAGACTGTACTCTAGACAGGACTTAAATTCCCTGGATAGCTTAATGTGGCTTCAGTTTCAAGGCAATCTTCCTGTCTCGGCCTCCTGTGTTGTGAGATAACAGGTGTGAAGCACTGAAACCACCTCATTCTGTCTGTCATCATGACAAGGTGTTCTGTCCAACTTCTCCAGATGGAACTTGAGTCCATATTATAGCATATTTATTATTATAACAACCTCAGCAAATTTGTTCTTCCCAGACAGGAGCTTGCTCAAAATATCTATATTGAAGGATTATAGATACCTCAGAAGTTTCCATTTTCATCCTGAAATGTGACCAGAAATAACAGATTGAATTCCAGATAGGGAGCCAGAGAGAGGAGAGTGTGTACATAGGAGTCAGCGCCTGTAGCCGGGCCTGGGGGTAGATGCCATGCTGTGCGAACACTCTCCAAAGCCTCTTTCTCCTAATGTGCCACTGCCCTTAGGTGAAACTCTATTTCCTAAATGTGGTCTTGCCTTCTCATGGAAACTTGTTTTTTATTAATTTTCATCAAGCTTTTAGTGTCCTTAATTCTTGCCTCATGCTATATCCTAATCTAATCATCCCTTGCCTCTCTTATTTCATACTTCTCCAAAGTAACAAATTCAGAAGAGGATTCCTGATTGTCGGAATTGAGGATTCCTGATGGTCATGGTTGATTAGGCAAGGATGGGTACTGTTTTGTTTTGTTTTGTTTTTTTTTCTTTTCCTGATCAAGATATTATTATTTCCCTACAGTGTAAAGATAAAATAATACATTGAAGAGTGGCTAAATAACTAATTAGCATGACTAATTGAGTAAGCTATTAACAGTAGCAACAGTTTGAGAAGGTTAAGCTGTTTAGATGGGGCTAGTGCCTGGGATACACAGCTAAGACCCTGTCTTGAAAAGTTTGAAAAGAAATTAATGTTTCCTCTTTATTTAATGTATTTCAGCATAGAGACCTATAATGAGCATTTACTGTGGTTTCATTATTATAAGCAAATTATTTTCTGATATATATAACAACTATAGGATATAAATATAATATTCATATATGTTATATACATGCATCTTACCTATCTATAAATATACACCTTAATTTTTTATTATTTTTCTGACTTTAAGTAATCTTATGAATTTAAAATGAATAATATTTACATTACCCTTTATAATCCTTTTATATTACACAGAAAGGACTCCCCAGAGAGTCCACTGAATCCTCATAATGTAGCTGGCTAAAGTCTCACTTCGAGGGGGAGACAGACTCCTGTCTGGAGTCAAGTTCCTGTGACTGTAAGCTCAGCCTCAAGATCTCCTACACAGTTTCTAATTTTGCCTTATGAATTTTTAAATTTCCAAGAATAGAGAATTATAAGATTGAATTTTTTCATGGCCTTGTTGTAATGAGAGCAAATATAAATTAGAAGGGGATTGGAAGTGAATCATGAGCCCAAATTTATAGCTTCTAGGATGGTACTTAAATTAAAAATTTAATTATAATGTGACTATGAATGAAAGGTTTATTGCTCATTATTTAAAATATTTACATATTTATAAGAAATTTCATAGAAGGTTCTTGAATGTTAATTTTTCTTGTGTCTATACTAACTAATAGCTCCATCATATTGTGCAATAGAGTTCATAAGTTTTAAAATGTGTTAAAATCCATAGAGACATTAAGAAGAGAAATTATACCCCTGAGAACATTGAATAGTCTTTTGAAAGATTGATAACAGCTGTTGTAGCTATAATTGGCTAATTAATGTAGTACTTACAGTATTAAAAATTTATCAATGTATTAATGGAGTATAGACAATATTTGATAGAGATAATAAATATGTTTTATTATATGGCAAAGGGAAACAAAGGGAAAGGCTGGCCTGCAAACATCTTTCTGTGCTCAGACCCACACTGTTGTCTTTGCTTAGCTCCCACTGGGCTGCCTTTGTATATTACCTGCACAGTAACATACATACACATGACACAGAGGCCATCAAAGGTAAAACATCCAACAAGGTAGACCCCATACAGAACAAGCTCTGAAAGCTGGTTCCGGGACTGATGATGGCTTTGGTCTTCATCCATTGCACTGGTGTCTAAGCCCCTTAGTCTTCACATCCAGTGGCTGAAATATGAACTCATCATGATCCTACGATTCCACCTCCCTGTGCACAACTTGAGGAGATGAAATTAGTAGTGCAGAGACCTACTCCTTATTATTCACTTTTTAGTTGTTTTAATACTTTGCACAGTAGCCACCACATGGAAACAACCTATAAGTGTCTACCAGTTGATGTGTGAACACTGGGGAATTCTATATAGCCACAAAAAGAATAAAATCCCATCACTTGCGATATCTTAGATGTTTCTGAAGTCATTTCATTATATGATGTAAGAGAAATTCCTCACAATCTCACTCCTATGGATTCTAAAAGACTTGGAGTTGATGCCATAGGAGTTACGAATAGAGCAGTGGTTACCAGAGTACTGGTGGGGACATGGGGACAGCGGGTGAGGAAGACTGACCAATGGGAACAAAGGTGCAGGTCAACAGGAGGAAGAAGGTCTGTTGTGTTTTTCCATGGCAGGGGCCCTACATACAGAAATTTGTGCCATATCAAGCTAGAGGACAGCCATCAGAATATATTCAACACAAAGCAATGCTGATTGCCTGAGGAGAAACTTAGCCTGATTACACAGTTTATGCGTACGTGAAAACAGCACCTGGTATTCTGTTAACATGTACAGCTTTTATGTTTCTATTTGTCCATTAGATGAAAAGAAAAACATGACAATAGAATAGCTCGTACTTGCATTACACACAAGGGATGTGATTGTGTTCCTGGCACATGCTCATTCACTATCATCAGTAGCTAATTTACCACTGCCACCATAACCCCTGTCACCATTATCAGCAATATAATCCTCATCATTGCTGTTGTCATTGTTACCTAAAATTAAATGACTATCGTGGCCTGTGTAAATCTCCTCAGTAGTTTCTTTCTTTTTTTTTCCACAGACCAAGCCTTGAGCTTTATTATTTAAAAATGTTGCATATTTATTTTCCTTTCTGACTCTGTGCTTGTGCCTTCAACACTTTTACAACAATTATCTGCTCCACAATAAGGAAAGCCCTCTTGATTCTGTCATGGACACCCTTGGCACACATGGAGCCACCATAGGCCCTGCTTACAGGCTTCTTTGTCTTAGACAATTTCATAAGGACTTTCGGTCTCACAGCACAAACCCCTCGAAGTCTGCCTAGCACACTCCACATGCGGACTTAGGTGCTTTCCCAACTTTCTTGGTACAGAGGTAAACAATCCTGCTGCCAGGGGTTCGGGACAGCCTAGTTTTGTTAGAGGCTGTATTGTAGGAAAGCCTATGATGGTATGTCAAGTGCTGGACCATTTTGAGTGCCTCTCAGCACCATCCCTAGAAGAGGAAAAAAAAAACAACTCCCCAGTAGTTTCTAATGTTTGTGATACTGCTCATTTCCTGAGATGAAATGACACTATCATCTGTTGTTAACAGTTATACATGCAACAAGCTTGTGTATCTACCTCTTTGTGTGTTGCATGCTACTGAGATAGTTGAAACAGAGGAGAATCCAACTTAAATATTCTTCATCTACACCAGATGCTCCATTGGTACCTGGAGGCTTCCTTTCAGTAACGTTTAAATCTCTCACTAGAGACAAATAAGCCATCTAACGAAGCTTTGCCCTATAAACCAATAATGAGACAAGAGTAAATAGCAGCTCTGTCTAAGACACACAGACTTAGCTCCTTTGATCCATCCTTTGGGAAGCTTACTGCAATTTCTCTATCAAAAAGTTAATGGAAAATGCCACCTCCTGACAAGGGAATTGGTATACGGATACCATTTAAAGAGTTTCATGGGATGAGTTATGTCTCACCCAGATTTCCTGCTTGCATTTGTATTTTAAAGGATGTTTTAAACTATGTTTAAAAGATGTGATTAAGTATGTGCATTATGTCTGTTAAAAGATCCATAGTGGCTCTGAAATCCCAGGCCATAGGAGCCTAAGACAGGAAACATGAATTTTTTTCCAGGGCCAGTAAGGCTATATATAAAATGAGACCCCATCTCAAAAATTAAAATGAAACAAGTTTATATTCACTTATATAGTATTTTTGGTGGTAAGAATTTTCTGTTTGCTCCATGATGAAGTTGGCTTATATAGGAGAAAAGTATGAGTTATGCTGGGTATAGTGCCAGTCACTTGGGAGGTGATAGCAGGAGGAGTATTGAGCCCAGAATTCAAGGCCAGCTTAAGCACATCCTGAGACCCCTCACTCCCTAATGAAATTACAAGTCTAAATGCCCTGTTTTCTTCCCTTTATCTTAGAGAAGCTAATGTTTATCTATGCAGGTAGATTAGTATACATTATATTTTAAAGACAGCACTGGCTAGAGAATACTTTTTTTTTCTATTGACTTTTGGTCTGTTGCTAGAATGAGCTACATGGCTAGGTGCAGACACAAGATGCTCTGTATGTGTCATTGACCATTCTCTTGTCATAACTTACTAAGCAGATTGGAGATAATGCTCAGGATCATTTTACCTGTCTGACAAGGGCTGCATTTGGGTCACAGCCATGAATGTTAGCCCCTAAACCTCCATGCACTGGGAATCCCAGTCATTTTAAAAATCCAACTTAAACAAACCTGCATTGAATTACAGGTGTAATTCATCCAGAGCCATTACTGTAGGAATTTAGCCTCAGCACTGAGTGCCCAGGGCACTGCAAATTCCAAAAGATTTTTCAGTTGGAGTTCTTGGGCTGTTTCTCTGGGGCTCATTGTCACTAAAACCCATCTATGCTGTCTTGTGTTCTTTCAGTCCTAAAATCCACAACCTGGAACCCTGAGCCTGAAGTCATGTCTTATTTCTTGCTGGCCTGGGAGAAGTTTTCCTTTTCTGGGCTGTCTCGGGGGCTGGTGCTGAGCCTTTTTCTGCTTGCTAGGCAGTAGAACTCTTCCTGTTTAAGGGATGGTATCTTGCTCCTCTTCATGGCATCTTACTCCTCTTTATGGCATCATCTTACTTCTCCTATGCCACTGCCTCTGAAGGCACTCCTCTATCCCCCTCTACACAGGAGCATCCATGTCAGCTCTCCGGACAACAAAGTATAGAAAAGGAAGTGTCATGGCTGTGGGAAGCTTCAGTTTCAGGCCCTTGAATAAATCTCTCCTGGGGTCTTGCTTTCTTCAAGATGAGTACAGGAAGAAAACAACTATCCTAATGAACTATTTTACATGCTTTGAAAGATTAAAATATGGAGAGTTGGTGGGTTAATGAGTGCGTATGCAGAGAATATTTTAGTTGCAGAAAATAACTGCTGCTAATAATGACCCTGAACTAGAGATCTTGGGCACACAGCCACAAGGAGTGGGTTTGCTTTATCCTGAGGACCATCTGTAGCATTTGAGTTTATCTGACCTATGCATGCAAGACTTCTTGCATATGTAGAGAAGTTTGTTTGACTCTAAAAATTAAAATAGAGTAATTGTCTTTATTATTTAAAAAAATTGTTTGTAACTGTGGTGATGTAGGACTGTAGTTGGAGATAATCCTAGAAGAGACAGGAAGGACAGAAGTTCAAGGTCACCTTCAGCTGCATAGCAAGGCAGCCTGGTCCAGATACATAGTCTCAAGAGGGGAAAGAAACATTAGTAATTCAGTTTATTTCAGCAAACCATTTGAAGTTATTGTTCTCAATTTATTTGTTTCAAATTTATTTGTTAGGTTATATTCAAATTGAGGTTTGATTATTAAAATGCTTTATGTATGTAAATTTGATAGAAACTCATGTTGTGCATTGTTCTGGCTAGTCATAGCCATCAACTTGACACAGCCTAGAGTCATCTGAGAAAAGAATCCTTACCTGAGGAATCAGTCTGGACTGTGGGCATGTTTGTAAGGGACTGTCTTGATTATAATTTGTGTAGGAGGACCTATCGAGCTGTGGGTAGCACTATTTCTCTAAACAGGAGCCTGTAAATAAGTGAGAAGATGAGCCCAAAATAATCATTTCTCTATGGTTTCTGCCTCAAGAACTGCCCTGACTTCCTTTAATGATGGATCATGATCTGAAAGTACAAGTCAAATAAACCCCCCACACACATTGCTTTGGTCAGTGTTTTGTCACAGTGGCAGAAAGGGAACGAAAACGTGTTAAGAAACCCCTTTGCATATGACATAAGTGCTCCCATTCTCGGGGGCTTGAAGGGGAATCAACCTATAGAATATATCTGATCATCCAGCACAGTTCCATCATCACAAAGTCATTTCCTCCCCTCTCACTCATCACCTCTGAGGAAGCTTCAGCCACATTTGGGCTGCGGAAAGCACATTTGGAAGAACTATTTTAAACTTCAGTTGAAGGCACATGTTTGAAGATGATGCGGATCGTGTGGTGGACATGGAATACAGACACTAAAATCATCTTCACACTCAGCAATGATAGTCTCCAAGGACAAAGCTGCTGCAGGGCTCCTGAGGCACCTCATGCCTTCCGAGTTTCTCAGTCCAACGGCTTTTGCACTTTTCCTTTTTGAAATCCTCTTTTTCAGTCTCCAAGTAGTGTGAGCAACTTGCAACTTGACTTGCCGAGAAAAATGCCGTTGCCTCTGGTTGCTTTCCTGACCCCAGTTCTCTCAAGGGTTTGAGGAGACTTCTCAAGGCATAGAGAATGTACCTAAGGAAGGTATTGGACTCCATGGAGGTCAAGAGTCACTTGCTTCTGTATCCAGTATCAGTGAGGCACAAGTCAGTGCACCACAGCTCTTAGTGGAGGGCTAAGGAGAATTTGCTAAATAGCGTGATTTAATAACGTGGCTTCGAATTCAGGGAGTTGCTGGGATTCAGCATCAGGGACAAGAGGTGGAAGGTGAAAAAAAGATACAGAATACTTGGCCAAACACTTTATGCCATGCTCCAGTAATGACAGAGCAAAGCTTAATTGCTTCCTGGTTATTGGGTAAGAGTTGGTATCAGGGCTGGCATGTGGCTCAAGAGTAGCATATCTAAGCCCTGGGTTCCATCTCTAGAATGGGAAGAACAATAGCAACAAATAAGAAAGTGTAAGAAAAAAACCAAAAAACACAACAACCCCTCCACCCGGTTCCTGGCCCTTACTTCTGAAGCGGGCAGTAGTGATAATGGACCCTTAATAAACTAAAAAGTCACTGGAGGTTAATTTAAATCAGAGACAATTGAATATAAAAGTTGTCAGTTTAGAATTTATTTTAAAATAAATAAACCTAGCTAGAAATCCAATCTATAGACACCCCAACATAGAGATTGGGGCCCTTACCTTAAAAAATATTCCACATCTTTATACTTGTTTGTCTCTCCAGAACTTAAACCCCGAACATTTCATGCTAGCCTGAGGTGTAGCTGTTCCTCTCTACCTTCTCCTCCTCCTCCTCCTCCTCCTCCTCCTCCTCCTCTTCCTCCTCCTCCTCTGTGCTAGAGATTGGAGACAGCACCGCCCATGTGTTAAACATGGACTGTACCACTGAGCTACATCCCTGCCATGCCCTCTAACTTGTCTCTTGCTGAGCTTATGCATTCCCCACCTTTTTGTTTCCTTTTGCTCCAATATGTGGAAATACTAAACCAAGAAAAATAAAATCTACCTTCCTGGCCATGTAGATTTCATGGTTGATGTGGTCTGACAGGGCAAAATGCATACGAGAGAGTCTCAGGGCCAAAGCCAGTCATTCACATCTTCCTTCCCTTCATCTCCAGACAAGATCAGCCTTTTAGGCAAAGCCACAGCTGCATGAAAGCGGGAACCTCATCATCAGTCTGTCTTTACTCACTCCCTCCATGGACTCTGCTTACAGCAAACTTCTTAGATGGAGACTTAACACCAGCCATGGTGTCATCAAATATACAGAACTTTGGACATTGCTCAGAAAGCCTGAATCTGTGGCATTCTCAATAGCTAGATGACATGTGGCCATGGGGCCATTCTCCTTTATCTCTTCAGTGGTACTCCAGTGCCCTCAAAAGTGATGTGATGGCTGTTCTTGGTTGTCAACTTGACTACATCTAGAATTAGCTAAAACTTAAATATCTGAGCACACCCGTGAGAGATTTTTTTTTTCTTAAATTAAATCATCTGAAGTAGAAAGACTCACTTCTAATCCAGATCTTTGAGGTGGGAGGATCCACCTATAACCTGCACAACATCTCCTGTTGACAGGCCATATGAAGGTCAAGGAAGGAAGCTTGCTTTCTCTGCCTGCTTACTCTTGCTAGCAAGTCCATTTCTTCTCTGGCAGTAGAACCTACTCCTTCAGGATTCTGGTTTATATACACAGAAAGAGAGAAAATAATAGAAGATAGATAGATAGATAGATAGATAGATAGATAGATAGATAGATAGATAGATTCAGAGAACACTGACTAATACAAGTACTTTCCAACTATAATCTGCAGAGAATATGAGCTCTAATTGTAATACGACAGCCATAGTGCCTCTCCCTAGAGCAAGCAATATCTTCCCCATAGTTGTTCTTCACTTAAAACAATTCTAGCTTTTCATCTGCCTAAATAAATCATCAGCTGTGCAAAAAAGAAGAATCTGCCAGCTTAAACTTAAGACAAGCTCTCTGTAGTTGCTCCTTTTGAAAATCATTTTAAGCCAAGACTGGTAACCTGACACTCAGGTGGCTGAGGCAGGATGACTGGTCTACTTAGTGAGATGCTATCTCAAAAAAATAAAAATAAACCCAACAAGGAAATCAACTTAAAAGTTAACAGAAGTTGACACTAAATGTGTGTCATTGGAACAATGCATCGGCTATGGAAAAGTTAACAAAAGTAAAACCTCGTGAGAAGAAGAAAACAGAAGCCCCCTGGCTGGAGAGGTGGTTCACCGTTGGGAACCTGCTGCTCTTACTGAGGATCTGTGATCTGTTTCCAGCACCATATCAGGCGGCCCCTGGAACTCCAGCTCCAGGGAATCCAATGCTTCTGACCTCACTAGAGTGTGCAACACCCACATGCAGACATACATATACTAATATATATAATTAAAAAATGATTAAAAAATCTTAAAAATAACATGAAGCCAGGTTTGTGGCTCATACCTGTAAACCCAGCATTTAGGGCATAGGGAACTAAGGAGAGAGATTATAACTTCAGGCCTGATCTGCATATATTGAGAGAGAGACTTCAGTTCAAAAGGAAAGAAGGAAAGGAAGGAGACGGGGGGGGGGAAGGAGGGAGAGAGGAAGGAAGAAAGAAAGAGAAAGAAACAAAATTAAAGGCACAGATAAATGTAACTTCCAGGGCTGTTGTATTAGGTTTCTGGCCCAGACTTTGAAGCCTAGACCAGAGGTTTGACCGGCAGACCTGCAGATCCACACAGACACACAAACACTTACATTAATTTTACACTGATTGACCTAGAGCCTAGGCATATAACTTGCTAACTCTTTACCCTTAAACTAACCCATGATTCTTTTCCTGTTCAACCATGTAGTTCATTACCTTTTCTCAGCAGCATTTCAGCTTCTTTCCTCTGCAAATCTGCTCTGCTCTGAGATGGTCCCAAAGTTTTCTTAGTTTAGTAGCCCTACCCACACTTCCTGTCTGCCTCTGGCTAATCAGCTTTTTATAAAACCAGTAGGAGGGACAAATATTTACAATGTACCATAATCCCACTACACAGGGCTTCCATTAACAACAATAGTTCAACAATTTTAGTAAATGAATGAGAATCATAGATGACAGTACTTAGAATTTTTAAATTAATACAGGAGTTTATCTTAATGAAATAAATTTTAAATATGGAAGGGTGAAATTACAGTGGATTGTCAAGTAACAAATATACAAGTGAAAATAATAATAAAATAATAATAAAATGTCCATCTTCATAGTTTGGTGAATCTGGTCAATCAAGAATCATAGATAGAATTATATTAAATAACCAAATAAAATATTACAGAGCAACATATGTCTACCACTTAAGCTGAATGTGCACAAATGATTAGATATAGAGGGAAGAAAAGTCTGGTTAGCTGGAGAAATGCGACATGCTTCCCAACACACAAGAATAAACCTAATGTCACTACGAGTTACAGAAATCAATATCTCCTAGGACCTGATGTAACCCTTTCTGCCAAAGATATTTAATCAAAATCTAATCATGAGGCAAAAATCAAGCAAATCTAAATCCAGTACAATCCAGCAAAGGAGTAGCCTGAGAGCTTGTAGACTATCAATGCTATAGGTACTAACTAGGTTTGCAAAGGCTGGTGGACTCTCCAAGGCTAACAGAGATAAAAGACATGGCAAGTTCACCAAATGACACAACAAATGAAGTTTAGGAACAAGGACAAAGGATCTTGTTGGGACAAAGAAATTCGAGTATTAGACAACAAACCCATATCTTGTGTGATACTGTGGTTTGGTTATTTAAAGAAACTGACTTTCCAAACAGGCATGGAGGTCCATACCTATAATCCTAAGTCTTGGGAAGTTGAGTCAAGAGGATGGAAAGTTCAAATCCATCTTGGCTATCACAGTGAGTTCTCCTCTCAAGAAAATGACAAACTCAGACTAATGCTTAGAACACCTTTTAAAGTTAGCAACTGCTTCCCACAGGTACTGGGGGTGCATACCTGGACCAATGGAGCACGTTCCTTGCTTTATACATACCCAGAAAGAAAAAGGCACAGAAAACACGCACATGCACATGCACACGCACACATACACGAGATTGTACAGTCTTAGTCTCTAGTTTTAAAATGTTGGTGATCACAGTAAGTTCAGAGAATAAAAATGCACTATCAATAAGGTGGGTCTGTTTTAAATTTGTTACCAAGGTAATGGAAGGTAAATAGGCTTTTGCTTACATCTGTTCCCTCCAGTTCCCTTGGCTCCCACAGTTCACGTCATCAGTTTATTTTAAAGCATCATGAAAAGTAACACGAGATTTTGACCTCGTCTTTGCCTTCCCCTCCTTTCATCCCTGTTTTTTTAGGAGTTTTTTCTTCCTTCCTTCCTCCTTCCTTCTTCCTTCCTTTCTTTCTTCCTTCCTTCCTTTCTTCCTTCCTTCCTTCCTTCCTTTCTTTCTTTCTTTCTTTCTTTCTTTCTTTCTTTCTTTCTTTCTTTCTTTCTTTCTTTTTTTCTTTCTGTGTCAGAAGGTGCTGTGGCCTTAGGCTGAATTCTCCTAGAGACAACAGCCATGGCCCACAAGTGCATTTTAATGAGCTTTGCCTATTTCTTTCTTTCAGGGGAATATAAGCAGGGGTGGTAATGGCATGTAAATGAGTTCTGATCATACACTAATTAGAGAGAGCCCCTGGAGAGTAGTCAGCTGTTGGTTGTAAGAGGAGATAATATAATAGGTCACAGGAATAAGTCAAATCATTTCAAAGCTGATTTCTAAGCACCTTTCCTATCTGGGAGAAGGAAGCAAAATCAGAGGGAACTACGGAGACCTTTGGATATGTGGGAGATCATCCCCTGGAGTATCTTACCTAGTCAAAGCCTGATCCCCTCCACCTTGGGTGCTATCTCTACTTATATTTTTATTCTAAATTTATAATTTTATGTTCATTAAAATTAAAAAATAAAATTGGTTTTCCTGGCTTTCCTGAGGATTTTTCCTTTCCCTCTCTTCAGTTCACTTCAGTACGTTCTCCATGCCTTCCCCTTGTCTCACTTTCTCTACTGAGCAAAACAATTAGGCATTACCATGTTTGACTTTAGCCCAGTTCTCCTGAAAGTCTCTTCCATTGCCAAGACCTCAGCCATTAAAAAAATAAAGCTATGTGAAATAAAGTAAAGTGGGTAAATGATTATCAATGATCATAGATTGAAAGGTTTATCTATCTAAGGACAGCTTCTTAACCCATTCCATGCCAAAGACCCCACAACAAATCTGTCAAGTCAGTGGATCTTTCCCATTAGATGCATGAGTTAAAATACAAATTATTGTGAGGAATACTAACAAGATTGAAATAAAGTTATCAAAATATGCTTCAGAAACAAACTTGTGATATGAAAATATGTTTTTGCAGTACATACTCCAGAAATGACAAAGTGGGATCATTCTCACAGTTTCAAAGCAATGATGTCTTCTTGAGAGCTCCCGACAATGCTGTCGCTGTGTTAAGTTTTTGCTTTTAATTTTTTATTATTTCCCTTGTATTTTGAAAGATGGAGTCTCACTACATAGCACATGCTGACTTCAATCTCCTGATATCCTTGCCTCCTAACTACTGTGACTGTAGGCATGTACTATCATGTTAATCCATTTTCAAACTTTAAACCATCTTTATTCATTTCAATGACAGACACAGTCCTCCACCAAGATTTTTTGTTCAATGTGTCTATAGCTGAAAAGAATCATGGATCTCTTTTCAGTGGGCGTATTGCCATGATGTAAGTTCCAAGATGTAGAAGGTCATAGATAAACAATTTCAAGCATGTGAAGAAACTTGAATGGTTATAAATGCAGATGGGCACTGGTGGGTACAAAGTTATTCTGTGTACATCAACGTGTTTAACAGAATATGTGTGTGGTGATTTCTGGTAATCAAATGACTGCCTGTTCATTTTAAGTCAGTTCCAAATTTACACTCACATCCAAGTCTTCCAGCCTAGAGGATGTTTGCCCTTTGCTGACACTTTCTTCCTGGCATTATCATCTTTCCTGGTTGCTGCTATTTCTTTTAATTACTCAACTGATCCCAAGTTCTTTCTTAGATCTTCTATTGTAATCATTTAATTAGTTACTTAGATGATTGACTTATTCTGGTCCATTATAGGGTCTCCAGAAATTGACTGAAAAGTAACTTCTCATGATTATGTCTGTAGGTCAAGAATGAGTGCTAGGTTTGGATACAGTTCAGAGGTAGAATCCTTGCCTACCATGTGGAAGACTTGAGTTCAATTTCTAGTAATTACAGAAAATAAAAGACACATACATGCAATGCACATGTGCACAGGCACTCACATACACCTTACTAAAAATAAATAAATAAATAAATATTATTTAAGCAAGAAAATTATTTCTCTTGATAATAGAGGGTCTCTCAAAGTTTCATTTTTTTCCCTTTCCTTTGTTAGTATATATTAACTCTCAAAATTGTTAGGTTTTATTATAACATTTCTTGTATGTCATAACCTTTAATCTTACCTACTGTGTCTCTGTGCCAATCCCACTAGTACCCATCCTCCTCCCCCTCATCTTCCTCTCCCAACTCTTCTTCCTCTTCCCCCTCTTCTTCCTCCCTCACCTTTTCTTTCTTTTCCACTTCTTCCTCCTCCAACTTTTCTTCCTCCTCCCTACCTCCTCCTTCCCCTTATACTGCCCTTGAAGGACTCTTGCATGTGTCGTCTGTGACACTTGTACAGGAGCTACTTTAAGGTACAAACAGGCAGGACCATCTGCATCCCACACCTGCATCCTTCTTCAGAGCCTGTCAATTTTAAAGGCTGTTATTGGCTAAAGCTCTGTGACATGGTCCACTCCAGGTGTGGTACTGGGACAATCTAACAAATAGGCATGTGTCTTCACTTCCTGGAACACAGTACCCTTATGATTGTGTGAGAAATGATATCACAAACCATTAATGCCTTTTTAATATAACTTACCTGTAGTTAGGTTAAAATTGATATTTTCAAAGAATTAAACTTCACCATTAACATTTCAGTCACAAATGATCCTATCTTCAGGTCAAAACTAGTACCAGTTTATTTTTGTTATTGTTTGTTTTGTTGTTGTTTGCTTATTTGTTTTTCCTGGATGGAATATGCAAATATGACCCTGTTTTTACACCCTAAAGCTATGGGTTCACTATCTGTATCATCTTGAGAGAAATATGATGTTGCCATGTTGTCAGGACAAACTGCCTTTGGGAAGTTCGTGGAACACAGTGGTCTTTTGGTCTTGAATTTCCAGTATCTGTTTTCTCTCCACTGACCATGGCAAATAAGGTTCCATATTATTAAAGTTATAAACTTAGAAACTTACCAGGATTCTCAGTTGTGAACAACCCTGATACTGAGAAGGCCAAAGATTATCAACATGGAAACTTCATAGAAGGCTCAACAGAATACCTTAGAAAGCTGTGCTTTCTTGTAAAACACGTTGAGTCACTCACCATACATACTCCTTATTCTTGCACTGTGAAAAGTAGTGTACATGACATCATGTTTTAAAAAATAAAAAATTATTTTTAAATTGTTTAGTATTTTAAATCATCATTATTTATTTTATATTCATCAAAAAACAGTAAAATGAATTTAAAATGCTGAAAAGTTAACAATAACTATAAAGAAGATAAAAATCATAAGCATGACTTATCAAGGGTGATAATGCAAATAAGATTGCTATACATATATTTACTTTGTGTTCAGCTTTCCCTCTGAATTTTTTTTTTTCCATCGCTGTATATCCTTATTCAAGGTCCCTTCCACCTCCCACCACATCAGGTCATTTTACTTCTCTACAACTCCCCATCCCCTCCCTGGGCAGGGAGCAGACAGTCCTATGGTCCCACTGACCCAATCATGCTTGGATCAGTCTCCACTCCTGGCCAAATCCAATTTTGTCCACCCTCCCTCAAGAGTGAGTCAGGTGTTCCTATAGTTGGAGTGGGGTCCTAAGGGTCAGTCCAGAGTGTTTCTGATCCCAAGATGTTCAGTGGTTGTGGTTTGCAGCTTGGGCATGCTTGGCTTTTTTTCTTGTTTGTTTGTTTAGAGATCACTAATGAGTGAGTACATCTCCTGCTTATCTTTCTGAGACTGTGATAT